>JAWLRI010000700.1:2480575-2506708 GCA_034781795.1 Crypturellus tataupa | reverse complement strand
CCGCCATGAGCGCCGGGGCCTCGCGAGCCGCGGCGGAGCCGGCCTGGGCGCCGCGGCCAGAACTAGTGCGGGCTGCGCTGCGCTGGGCGCGGTGCGGACACAGCCACGTTCTCCTTGCCCTGCGCCTCCCGCTACCGCCGACTTCCCCTCTCCTGAAGTGCGCTGCTGTCTTTCTCCCCCGTAACCATTCTTTCTAATTGTATTTATTCATTCACTTTGCGCCTTGTAAATCTCTACATCCTCTAGTCCCTAAGAGCTTCTCCCCTTTGTATCCTGTATTGCAGGAGAAACACTGGTGGGGAAAAGGCTCCACAACAAGGTTGACTGCAGCCAGTCAGCATTTCGGTGAAGCTGAAGAACATCCCCCATCCCCCCTCAAAAAAAAAAAAAAAAAAAAAAAAAGGTAGAAAAAAAGTAGAACTAAATGCACAGATTTGGCAAGAGATTTAAACATCTCCCTGTCGGCTAAGGGCTTCACAGTTAGGGCTCTCACAAGCATGTGGGAGCCCTCTTCGCCCACGGGAAATCTTATCTTTACCTCTTGTTCTGCAGTTATTCTGACTGCCAACCTGTCGGATCTGTGCGCACAGGCACAGGTTGGATTCTCCCATTGACGACACTGGTTCAGTGACTTTGCATCAATAATTCATCGGGGCCGGAACCCATCTGCTTTTGCTCCCAGTTAAGCGACCAAACCAGCAAGCGGGAGGTGTCACAGCCAGTCACTCGCACGCTACCTCCGTGCATTTTTAAACAGTTCATACCACACGGTGCAGCTCTGCACGGGAAGACGGAGCGGCACCCACTTCAGCTTGCTGTGACAGCCAGCAGAAGGTGCCTGTGCTGATCAGGTCTTAGTCCATCCTTAAGTAGTGAAACACCTAAATATTTAGCAAATCGGAAGGGAACAAGTGCAAATGCCTTGTTTGCTTTACCTTGATGAAATTCTGCACTCATCTGATCTCCAGCTTTTGTCCCATGTGTGCTTAATTATTTATGGATGATGGGGCCAAGCTCTAGAGCCTCGCTGTAGCCCATCCTCTCAGGAAGGGAAACCAGAGCCGGGTGTCCATCAGCACACACGGAAGCTTTTGACAGGAGGACAGAACACAAGTACAGTGGTGAACTTAACCGTAATATTTCCTCCTATGCCACTCAGCAAATTCTGATTAAATCCATCTCTAATTCTAAAACAAAATAATTTTGGAGGACAAAAATCATTAAAATGTTCAATTAGCTCTTGAATACTTTTCTCCCTGGTCTATTCAATGCTTGGTTTGTGTTGTCCCTCTGTTTTCAGACTCATAGACTAATTCAGGTTGGAAGGGACCTCAGGAGGGTCCACAGAACAACCCTCAGCTCAGAGCAGGTTGCTTCAGGTCTCCTCAAGAACTGGAGTTGACACCAGTTATTTGCAGATATCAAACTAGGCGGGACAATGGCACTTCTGTTTGTTAGAGCTCACACTATCAGGCTCTAACTATGGGGAAGAAAGACCAGGCCTTTCTTCCTATCAAATTTGGGCTCAATGGATACTGCATCTTAGGAAGCAATCACTCAGGGAAGCTGCTGCTCTGCATAGCAGCTCTAGCGGTGTCTTTCTTCACTCTGTCAACGTTTTCTGATCTCTTTCTGCCACTAGAAATGATATAAGGTCTGTGCACAGTGAAAGGTTTTATGGCAAATTCACTGAGACATGAGAGCAGCAACTTGTTTTTCTGCCACTAATACACCCAGTCTTCCTGTATCTATGTTACACTCTGTGTGTAACACAGAGAATTTATATTTACACTGGCTGGCCTGCTTGCTGCAGCCTTCAATAAAAAAAGCATGGGGATTGTCTGGAAGTTGCCTATTTATGCAGCTATTGCCTTTTTCTGAGATATGTGACCTGCCAGTGTCAAGAGTTGCCTCTTGTGCGAAAAGTCCTGCCACTAACAAGAAAAATGCTGATGTATACCTACAGAAAGGTACAAATCCTTGAGGAAGCGAAAATGCTGGCTTTGAATATGTGACAAACACCTCTGTACTACAGATGTACATTGTGCCAGAAAACCATACTTTAACCATATTTCTGGTTGTCATAGATATTAGTTTACAGTTTATAAATAGGAACAGTTGTAAAGTTAAATAAATAGGGGATACAACTATAACAACACTACTTTTCTATAGTAATTTTTAGAAAACTTAGGAATACACATATCAAAGATGACATTTGCACTACAGGACCACCCAGATACCCCAGATATTCTTTCAACTGTAAAATGAGAAATTATTTTGATCATTTCCTTATAAAAGAATATGCAGCTGTAGGCCAATAACTCAAAATGGTGGAAGTCTTGAAGAAAAATGATAAAGTTACACAAAGCAAGCAATCAACATGCTTTTAGTGAGTTGCATTTTTTCAAAAATATTCTAGGCATCCTGAAGTCTGGTAATTATTTTCTTATTATTTTTCCTTGCAAGTAGTGACTCTGAAGTAAGAGAAATCTTTAAACAGCACCAGATATTAATAATCTGTGACAGCTAGTACAGAGTATTTCTGAAAGAGAAACTTGCCTAGCAGCTAAATTGGTATGAGAGAATTCCTATAACCATTTAGAATTTTTAAAATTAATTTCAGGATAATGTTACAGTTCTACCCTGAATAAGAGAAGTGTTCAAGCACTCCAAATCCACCACCATGATTTTTTCCATGCTGTCAAGATCTTGCAACACACCATGATTCCCACCGAGAGTTCCTTGTACAATAGATTCAGAGGTGTCTAGACCACATTGATCCACTGTGTCCACTTTAAACCTTTCCTCCATCCTGAAGAAGGAAACTTGCATTCAAAACCACTCTGTGCTAACACTACAGGTCATAGCAGGCGAGAGAGATGTTTAGTACCTAGTCACTACAAAACCAAGTGACTCTAACTTTTCCATTATATTAGTTATTAAAAGTGCAATCAGTTCTACATACATGCTAGAAAGCCAGTTGAACTGATAAAAACTCCATAAATTTCTCCTGATTCTCCATAGAGATCAGACTACTACACTTCCACTGAAGGACCCACACCAATGAAATTCAGAGTGGCAAACGCCATGTAACCTGGAGAACCAGAACTATTTTTGGCACTTCAGTGCTATGGTCTGGCTATGAGGTGTTAACATTTAAGGGGACAGAATCACAGAGTAACTAAGGTTGGAAGAGAATTTTTGTAGGTTGTCTAGATTGCTCAAAGCAGGTCGACTAAAGCAGGTTGCTAAGCACCTTGTCCTGATCGGTTTTCAATACTTTTACTTTTCAGGAGACTATGCAGCCTCTTTGGCCACCTGTTCCAGTGTTCAAACCCCTCCCAGGTTTAAAAAAAAAAAAAGAAAAAAAAGCCACTTTAACTTGCCTTTCTGCACCTCACACAAACCGTTCTGGGGCATGCAGGAGGTGATCCTGCAGAACTAACCAGCTATCCTGGACCCTTCTTCTCTCCAGCACTGTATCACGTGAGATTTTTGCAAGTAGGTCCCTGAACAGGCCATGCTCTGCACTCCTGAAATCTAGGCTTCTGATCCTGCTTTCGTTTTGCTTTCTCCTCTCAGGATCCTCACCTCCATCATTTCACGGTCACTGCAGCCAGGACTGCCTGAACCTTCACATCCCCAACCTGTTCTTCCCTCTCTGCAACTGCCAGGTGCATCAGAGCATCTCCCTTGCTAAGCTAACATCGATAGTAGGAACTGACATTCTCCACACAGTCCTGAAACCGCCTGCTTGTTCCCTGCTACATTGCAGTTCTAGTGGATAGCAGCGTGCTTGGAGTCCCCCATGAAAACCAGGGCTTGCAAAGACAAAACTTCTTCCCATTGTCTGAAGGTCTCACCTACATCCTAATGAGGCAGGCTGGGGCACCACCACAACATGGCTCATTTGGGCATCCTAACCAGTAAGTTCTCAGCTAACTTCTCACCAGAGCTCCATGTGGCCCCACTGCTCTCTCATATAAAAGCAATTTCCCCTTCTCCCTATGCAACTATTTTTTTTTTCCTGAAAAGCCTATATCTAGCCATTGCAGCACTCTGTTCATATAAATCAAAGTATCCAAGTGAATTTTCTTTGGCAACTCTTGTATCTACTCGGATTTTGGAGGACCATAAATAAATAAATAAATAGAAACTTTTAGCTTCTTGGGAGCTTGTTGAGCAAGCAAAACTATTGACTCTTCAGATACAAGAGATTACTCTGGGAAAAGTCTCACTGGTTACATTTGCCCCTATTTTTTGCCTTTATTTTTGCCCCGTCTTAAAACAAATTATTACAAGGCTGAAAAGAATCAGATCTCCATGACAAACAAGTCTGTTAAGCTCTGAGTCCTGTAGAAACACTTGTCCTGTAGAGACAACTACATACTGAAATGGAATAAAAAGCACACCACACAGTTACCCAGTCTATTGTCAAATAATGCAATTGCCTGTCATTCTAGCTTTCTTACTCTTACATAAATCCATGAAGCAATTTATGACTTATTTATACACAAGCATGTGGTTTTGCATGACTTGCTGAAACAAGAGCAAAGGTCTTTATCCATCTGAGTTTCAGTAACATGTCCCACCATGATGGCTTCAAAGTATTAACACTAAATTGCTCCAACCAACAGCGTTTTTGCAATAGTTTTCTCTCTCCCTTGCCTCAACTTCTTACCTTCTCCTCATATACAAGCAGGATACCATTCCGTGAGGGAAAGTTTCAGTAAAAGTAGTAAACCTTGAATTAATCTGCATGGCCAGGGAAAACCCTTCCTGACAGTTAGTAGAAGAGAATCCCAAAGAACAGATTTTATAATCTGAAATCTTTTCCTAAGTCATTCTACTTACAACAGCCCTGTCTTCAGGGACCAGTATTTAATTCTCTGCCAACCCACAAACCCATACCTGTGAGCGTAAGCTCGTTGTCCTGCCCTTATGTTGTTAACATTTGTTTTCTGAACACATGAGATTTACCTTGAGTATACCCCTCCCCTTTACTTACTACCACCTTTATTCTTAGCACACCCAAGCCCTTCCAAAATCCAGCAGCTGATAAATGGGAATAGAGAAACACCCTGAAGCACTTTCCACATTGTGGTTTATATCAAGCATGCAAAAAAACCCCAGACAAGACTTCTCTCTTAAGGACTTCAACAAAGGTGTTACGTGCTGCTCTGCCTACTGCTGAGCCGTGTGTAGTCCACTGAGCTGGATGGAGACTCACCTCACGGCTGTCAGCGTGCCCGCTCCTGTAGCACCTTGGCCACCTCGTAGGTCACTGCTATCAAACCGTTGAGCTTAGGAACTTGCTTAGAAACACATGTACTTAGAGGGGTTTAGTTAACCAAAATCATCTTGTAGAAAGGAGTCAAAGAGCCGTCACACTAGCAGTCTGGGATTTGGGAGAACACTAACCTCCATGTGCTGAGACAGGGCAGTAACCAGCAGCTAGGTTAGCTCTTCGGTTAGCTCAGCTGCTGCTGGGAGAACTCCGGTATCTGCAGTCTTCTAAATGCAGCATTCATCCGTCCTCCTAGTCTTCAGTTAACTAAGGTGATTCCCCAATTTGATTGCAGCTTTGCTGGGTCAAGTGACAGTTCCCCTTCCCACAGTGTCATGTTCACATCAATCTCCTATAAGCTGCTACCTGCTCTTGCGCTAGTTCAGCCTCTCAGGCAGCCATTTTCTATTTCAGTTTGGACAAACCAATACAGACCTGCAAAGACCTGTTGCTGGAAGTGCTCAAGTGCGCCTGGCTCATTTCAACACAGGCGAGAGAGCAATTAGACAAGTTCTACTGGCAGAGCCTGGCACCTGGAGACAGGTGCTAAGAGGTGGCAATAAGCAGCTCGGGGTGACCCAGGTGTTCTCCACTCAGCACACACAGAGGCAGAACAAGGTGTACGAACCCAGGAAACAGGTTGTCCTGGTTATCCTCTTTAATTGATGGACATAGACAACTATAGGAGGTAATTTGTCCTACATGAATGACCTGTTGAAACCAAAAAGACCCCTAGGTAGCTGGTGAAGAGGTAATTCATAAATCCAGATTCATATTTTCCTTGTGGTGCAGATTAGCATTTCCATTACTGTCATGTTTCTCTGGATAATGCTACAGTTGATTAACTAAAATGATTGAGATTTTGTTTTTCTTAGTTTTAAAATCAAGTTAAATTGTAAAAGAAGTTTAGGTGGATGATAGGTCCCGTGTTAACATACAGTAACCAAAAGATTACTGAACTATTTCTGTTACACAGCACAGCAATATCCCTGCTATTCTCAATAATCACTAAGAAATTATCTATAAGGAATATGATAGAAGGCCTAAGTGGATCAGCTAAAACTGACTTAAAAAAATCTCTTTAAGTTCATGGACTATATGCTTATTTACTTTAGTAGAATGTAAAGGGGGGCATTTTGGTGTAGACACTGTGTAAAGTTCATATTAGTTGGCAGTGTTGTGAGTTCACCCCGATTAAAGACAAAATGCTGCTACAATGCAGAAACAATACCATTTCTGTTGTTTAATGAAACTTTGAACAGCTCAAACCAATGCTCTTACTGTTCTATTGAAAACATAGACCAGCTAAGTAAAAAAGGTATTCATATATCCAGCTATTCTCAGTCTCTGTTTAGGATTTCTTTTTTAATCCATCTTTCTCAAACTGGCAAGGCAGCAAGCATAGAAGAGAACACAAACAGGAGCTACACTGCTCTGGCACAGAGTTCATGAGATTACGGTAATGTGATTGCTCTCTTACCCTCTTCACACTGAGGCTGCACCCACTACTAGATGAGATTCTACTGCTACATGTAAATGCAAATCAGCCTTCTGTAAGTTTGCACAAAGGATGTGGAAGCTGGTTTATTAGCTATCTTGTAGAAAGGAAGTGAAGGAAATGTATCTTAATTAAGTCTATCTTCCTTGAAAATGTTTCGCTGCAGTTGTCCCTTTTTGCATGTCTTTCATGCAAATATGTCAATAAATACTCAATTGAGCTGCCTAGAAGAAAAAGGCAGTGCAAGGAAAAGCTTCTCAAGTAAGGACTTTAGGTATTTTAGATTTAAATTTAGTGTAATTTAAATGAGAAATAAACTGCTAGATAACATAGTAAGTAAACCTATTAACCAGCCACAAAGTCCTAAATTACATTTGTTATTATATAACAAAATCTTCTTATAAGCAGTCAACAAAGACATGAGGAACAGTTATTGAAATTCAGTATATCTGAATTTACAAAAAAAAATTCAGAGTGCTTCTTTAGAATCATCATTGAAAAATACATGTTTTGTTCTCAATCAGGCCTAACCACCTGGGAGATTTATAGGCATTAAAGCTCAAATAAATAAGCTTAGAGCTAGAGAGTTATTACTTCTTTAGGCTTGATGTAGCTTTCATGGAAATTATTAGCTGAATTTTCAGGAAATTCAGGAATGTGTGATAGAACTCTAGTTGGAAGAGTACTTAATTCTGTGTAGTAAACAGTATGAGATCATTGAACAAAAAAGAATCTGTTGCTGAAATTTTGTCACTATTTTTTAAATCTCTATATGGATGCAGGCAGGATCTGTTTACAGTATTTTATCATAAGCAACATTTTGGATTAGGCAGATCTATATAAAACGTCTTTTCTTTTTGTACTGGCCACACCAGCTCATGTTTTTCCATTAAACACAGATTTTTCCCCCTAAGTTAATTTTATAATAATCTCCTCTGGAAAGAGCATATATAAGAATATAACCAGCCCATCCATTTGCCCTACTGGGTGGTCTCTAATGCCTTAAGATAAACAAAAGTAAAACCAAACAGAAATAACACCAGCAAAAGAGACACCCAAACCCACAAGACTTTAGGTCATGCACCCTCTCTGAGCTGAAGAGACACGACTGGGTTTCCCAAGGTTTGCTGTCGCTGCTGCTTTTGAAAACCACAAAGCCAACGTCTTTGAGAGGAGCAAAGCTGGGCCAAAGCTGAACACTTCTGCAAATCCTCTTTCAAAGGGGGAACATTCAAAGATGTCAACATTCTAAGATGGAAAATATGCAAAAATGTGCATTGTACTTAAAGTATTTGTAAGCATGTGTGACTAAATTGTTACAAACTAAGCTAAAAAGAAATCTTCCAAAAGTTTGACATTGCTGCATGTCACCCCCAAATGATAAGCTATGTTAGCTGTTTCACTCATCGTTATTTTAGGGGGAACCTGTAGAGCTGGGTGAATGGTGGAAGTACAGAAATACATGCGTTTGTGGGGAGCTGCACGAATCTCAGAATTGTTAGTTTGGGTGTTTGGGATTTAAACAGTGGAGAACTTCAGTGAGAAAAGTGTTAGCTAGCATTGACAGAGCTCAACTTCTTTTGATTTTTTATTTTTTTTAACAAATATGTATTGATAGCTGAGGCTATGTATCCAATACAGGTCTTATTCATGTTGTGGGGCCAAACACAGAGCATTGTAATAGAGCATTTCAGACCTCTGTGACATATATTCAAACTTACTGTTGCCTGTTGCTTGATAGAGTAATTTTTTTCCCAGTTTGGTGATGACATGAACGCCGTAAGAGACATTCCTGGCATGCATTCCTGGCAGGTGGGGCAAGGCCCCAGGGGGCTCAGCTTTGCACATACAACTAGCACGTCCCCTGGGTTTAATTTTCCATGTCCTAATTGCCAGCAGAAGTGGTGGTGATTGCTTTTTGAAGGTTTATGGTACTATCTCTAACAAAGACACTTAGCTATTAAAAGATGTTGGTAAGCCTGGCCCAGAATTACCAGGTAAGGGAATTTCTTCTTGCTCCTGTGAAGAATTTGGGACAATATCTGCAAGCAGTGGGAAGGTCCATAAACACGGGTGTAGTAACCTCTCAAAGCCCTATCATCTGAATCCTTTTGATAGTAAGCATTATTTTGCTGGGCTTTCAACAGAGCTGCTGAAGCCCAGTACGCTGAGGCACTCTGCAAACACTTTTACCCTGTAACTTGTAGACTGGTTCGGTGTTGCACTACAGTGATGTCTTAGTAGTTTCTTTATATGCCAGGAACATACAGAGACCTGTCTTTGCAGGGGAAGAGAAGTAGATTTGTTCTGCTATACTAGGTGCCATTTATTTCAGAACGTATGTTATATATTGTAATATATATATTATGTATGGGATACTATATATTAAAAATCTATTTTTGTTTTTACCTGGCTTCTTCATTGGGAGGTTATCTTGTTCTTGAGGGAGAAAATGAATGAGGTCACAGCCTCAGGTCTATTACTGTACACCCAGAATCTCCAGCAAATGGCCTGGAAGCAGCTTCACGGGTCTACAATCCATCTGCTTCTTTATTTCTATTCATACCTTATCTAAAAGCTACTAAGTAAACTATATTATGAGAAAGAAAATTGCTAGAATTCCTGTTACCTTGTAATGCAGATGTGCCACCTCAGTGGTGGAGATGGTGTGTCTGGGCGGTTCAGCAGCGCAGCGCCTACGCTGGGCAGCTTCAATCAGCTCTACCTGGCAGCCCTCTGCGGCGCCTCCAGTTACGCAGGGTAGGCAAGTTCCCCATCGCAGGCTGAAAAGGGTGCCCGGGCCACCAGCTTGCTCTGGGACACAGGGAAGAGATCCGTGGGAAGAATGAAATCCTGTCTTTCCTGAGGGGAGGAGGGAACCAAAAAAACCCTTCTATTGAATTATTTAGGGTCAAAATTCAAAACACAAGACACAAAACAATTATCCAAATGTCCTTGGAGGGGGTTATTGCAGAGAGGAGTTCAAGCACATTCATAGGGTGTACAAAGACTTAAAAATACTGGCCTGGATGCCCTTGAAATCATACATGTCTTCGGGATAAATGCAATGGAACCACTGTAGCTGAGAAATCAGTATCTTTCTTGGGAGCTCATATCTGTATTTAAAGGGAAATTCATAGTCTTGAAAGCTGCATTGCCGTTGATCCCATGCTGGAATTCCCAGATTTCTATATAGCATCGGCTCAGCTCCCTGCAGTGAGCACGGTCAGAGGGAAGTATCATGAAGAGAGTGTTTATGGTCAGCACACTCTTAAGGCTTTGACTCTCTTAAACCTGGCCAGTGCTGAGCGTAATTCTAGCTCTGCCCTGGGACTTAGGCGTTCAGCAGTACTGGAGGGACCTCTCTTCTCCTCAGGCTATGTGGCAACAATGTCTTTTTAAGAATGTGAGCACAGATACAGGCCTCAGACCAGTGATCATTTGGCTAGGATTTCCAGACATCTGCAGCCTGTTGGAGTTGCAATTGCCAATAATTTATTGGCACCAGAGGAATAAAAAAAAAAGTCTTTGAGTTCTACCCACTGGAACAGAGAATGTGATCCTGGGTTCCTCAGCTTTAGGGCCTTTACCCAGGAGGGGGTAGGACTAGTTTTAGTTTCTGCTCCAAGAAACATCCATGAATTTTCTTCACTGACTGTTTCTTATAAAATACAGAAAGCATCAAAGCAGAGCTCTGAACCCAGCTGTTCCTCTAAAGCCAACAAGGCTTCCTGACTGTATTGCATCCTTTTTTCCCAGGGAGGTAGAAGAACATTGTGGTTTTGGTATCTCATCTGGTGTGAGATAGGTGCTGGAATGCTTCACTACAGGAGAAGGCTGAGGGCTTGGTAAAAATATTCAGAGAGAAGTAGCATCTGAACAGAAGTTTTCAAATTGTCATTTTGGACTTAGGCACCACTTAATCGTGTTTTGAACCTGAAATCATCGCTTTTTTAAAGTGCATATCAATATTGATTCTTTTGGCAGATGTGTTTAGCTAATCTCACACAATATGGACAAGATGTCAGAGAGCAGAAAAATGAGACAAACACAATTTCACATCTGAAAGCTGAAGTCAGCAAAACTGGTATTAGAAGTAAAATATATATGTGCACATATATATATTTAATAGCAATAAGGAACAGGTACCTGAAGAATGCCCTCCAATTGCAAAATCAAGAGCAGAAATTTTACTAGAAAGTGTATGTAGTTCCATGCTAAATTATTGGATCCAACATGAAAATTTCAGGGTGAAATCCCATGGTTCAGTGCTAATACTGTTTTAGACTTTTATAGACAGTAAGTCTATAAAAGTAAATCTAAGATCACTGTGCCCCCATGAGAACTTTGCATATTCTGCCTGTGTCTGGAGATTTGTTTTTCTAGTTTCTTCTGGATATGACTCCTCAGCTGTGAGCCTTCACTCTAGATGGGCATGAGTCAGCTCCAAACCATAAACAGTGTAGCCACGGTGGTAAGCCCGAGCTGCTAAGCCTTGCTGATGGCGTGGGCACGGCAAGTTGTGTCTGCTTGGAGCACAACCAAAGCAAGCTCACATCTGCTTGCAAAAAAATGTGTAAACATATCCTCTCTGTTCTTTTCCTGCTTCCTCCCCCTGCCTTTCTTTTTCCCTCTGCCTCTTTCTCTCCGTCCCACCCACATGCATCCACAAGAGCACTCACAGAAACTACACCCATCTGAGCCCTCCGCCCGGATAGTTTGGATTCCTGAGTGGGATCTCACAGGGCACACATTTGTTCAGGGTGCGAACAAGTGGCTCTGTTTTGGTATGAGGCCCCGTGCACAGTTCCTTACAGCTGACTTGAACAAAAAGCAGTTGTTATATTCACCTGTTTATTTCACCCATTTCTACAAGTTGTAACTCAATCAAGGAAGTGTTCGTTCTTGTCCTTTAAGATTGATTGAATTGAGAAAAGGGGAAGAGTAATCTTTGGAAGCAAGGGTAGAAACTCTGTTTATCTTCAAAACTCTTTTTGAGGACTTCCCAGTCAAAGGGGAAAGATTCACCAGGAGCTTAACTAAAATCAACATGTGGCCAGAAGGCTGTGCCCTGTAACTCACAATGATTCTGGCTGCAGACGTGCCAATAGTAGCTCTCCCTTGCACTCAACAGTGGCTACGAATGACATTGTGCATGGTGGGGGAAGGGAATATTTTTCTCCCAGTGGCAAAAAACCAAACTTCTCAAGACGACCTCAGGAAGTAAGATAAATACGGCTCTTGGGCTGTCACTTCTTCCCGCTACCTGCTGAATGCTGTAAGTCCTCCTTCCACATGCTCTCTGTACATTGGATAAATGAGAAATACCCTACCTATATGGAAGATCTTCATATAGTCCCACTACTGTAGCCTGTTTATAATCTTTATTGTCTCCTCCATAAAATTACTGAGGCAGAGCAGCACTGGCATTACCCTTTTACAGAAAAGGAACTGAACTAAAAGTGTAAATGATTTGCCCAATGTAACATACATCCATACAAAAATTGCACAAAATTATATGTGTTTCCTGGCAGAACAAAGGTTGACTTGTTTTATCAGCTCACAGAATAGTACCTTAGCCCTTATGTCTCTAAATCGATAGCTTGTTATGGTGAAATTAAGTATCATAAGGTACAAAAAACAAACACAGGGCTTTCATGTGTGTCAAGTATATATAAAAACTCTGCAGTATTTGTGTCAAATGGGACAGCCAGGGGTAAGAGAGGGAGTGCAAAACTCCTCACTTTTTGAACAGCTTTGGGTGCTGGAAAGACCATCAGTCATGTAAGTCAACAAGTCCCACATAATTTTGTCTGCTGGAGAAGATGGGATTCCTATTCTTATGTCTCTACAAGTTAGTTTCCTGTTGCTGCTGTGTGTCTAATCGTTCAAAGCGTGCACTCTGAGGCTATGCAAGTGATCTTAGCGAGAGGAGGGAGAATCCAATCAATTATGAACTACCTCACATTTGGCTTTCAGCAAGCAATTAGTAGACAAAACCTGGCTGAGGCCCTTATTTGATTTAGGAGGGTGGTGTGTCTTGGCATTCATCAGCACTTGCTGATTCTGATAAATTGCTCTTCTGTCATGGTTCTAAATAGATATATCAAGTTTGTTGCAGGCCCCTTGCTGAGCCTTGATCTAAATGATCTTTCATCTAGGAGTATGGAGCAATTGTTCTATTATCTGGAACTGGTATGTGGAGCTCGAGTAATGACACTGGCATTTATCTAATTATGAATTCCATTATTATTTTCTATCCTGGTACAGCTGGAGGTAAATCCATGTAAGTCTACATTAGTGGAGCTCTCTTGAACTACCGTAAGAAGATAAACTAAAAGTAGTATGAGCCAAATATCCCCTAAGATGTCTTTACACGCAACGTCTGAGGGACCCCAAGTTGCCATCTGCAGACACACTCTGGCTAGATCCAACATGATATAATGTTGGTAGAAGAGGTGGGTTGGGGATGTATTTTCTCCAAGGACTCCGGAATGCTCCCCAGCACCTAACCAGAGTTAGTTGCTCTTCGTAACATGTTTGGAGGACAAACACACAGACAGTATGCACACAGCTACTTGATAGCATGGCACGCACTGATTGTGCTGAGTTTGGTTTGGCTAAATTTTGAAATAATTGGCAGAGTGCCCAGAGACCCGGGGCACTTTTCCTGTATTTCAGACCAACAGAAAACTAAAAGAAAAATCCCTCTTAAATTCCTTTCTTTGTCCCTTAGTTCAGCCTCCTGTGTTCCTAATTGGGACCTATCTAAAGCACTTTAACTTGTTTTTAAGACTAATTCTTAAGATCTTAGCCACAATGGACAGAATTCTGCTCTTTTCCACACAAGTACTGAACTGGAATAACTTGGGTATTTTTCCTCCTAGATTCTTTCCAGTTTCTCGTGTGTCCCTATGTTGCTTGACAGCTGAATCTGATTGTCAAGTTCCCTTGCTTCTAATGTTCAAAGATCACCTACTGGCAAATACCACATCACTTCTGCAATGGAATTGCTGCACATCTTTATTAATGGCTTCTAGGTTTTGTTTGATAAGGCTAGAATAGATAATTCAGGCAAGATTCTTTTCTGATATAACCAAATACAAAATCTGATCTGTTCTTTCCACCTACATCCCATGCAGTACTAAAACTTGTGCCAGGTTTACACTCGAAGCTGAAGTTTATAAGTGAAGTTTATAAGCTTTCATCACCAACCTAACTGCCTTTTTGTTAAATGAAGTTAAAATGTTCAGAGCAATCACTAGGTTCTTCCTCACTGATGTATGCATGCATTTGTGAAAACAAGGGCTATTTCCCCACAAACAGTCCTTGCTATTAATTGATTGCTACTTATCTGTTTTAAAGGTTGCTGTCTGATCAATATGCAGAAAAGATGTGAAAAATGGCCTACTACAAGTGAAAATCAGAGAACAGCTGAGTTTATTATATTGTGGAACAAATCAGAGACAAATTTGTTTAAAAATATAAATCATTTGGTGTTTGAAAAGAATTAACCTCTGCAAATACTACAAACCTAAATAGTCACGAATGTTGCTGAAGTATTCGGAAGGACAAGAGCTTAAACTAATTAAATATGATTACCTGGAAAATCATACGAATATGCTCAACTGAAAATATACTATCTAATGTAGACATCACCAGAAGCTCTAGGAGTCTGTGCAAAATCTGATATATAACTTGAGTATGATATATAATTCAGACCAGAACTTCTCTTTGAGCTGACATCGTCTTTTGTGTTTAATATGTATGGGACTATTGAGGGATAATACTAATTATTATCTAGCAAGTGAATCTCACCACTATTAATTAACAGTGAACTAAAATCCAATTGGAATACATTATCCTGAAAAAAATGTCTGCAATAAGAAATACATTAAAGGTCCCTCTGTTCCAGTGTCCTGTCTTCACCAGTGGTAGTAAGTAGATTCCAAGAGAAGGACAAAAACAGAGAAGCATTAAGGATACTCAGCCCTAGTACCTTCTCAGACACCAAATTTCAAGAGTTTTACTGAGTCAGATGTGATTTCTGCATACTTATACTGTGTACACTTTGATGGGTTTCTTTTAAATAATCTTGTCCAGAGCTCATGGCAAATTTCAGCATCTTTGTTAAAACTTTTGGTGGTGAGATTAACAGTTCCACATACCTTTGCAAAAAAAAAAAAAAAAACAGCTGTTTGTTTGTTTGTTTGTTTGTTCTCTGTTTTGAACCTGTCACATGCGAGCTTGCTTTGATGCCTGTTAGACCTCGGGCTGGAATAGTCAGTGACAAGCAAAACCTCGTGCACTGCTTGACTCCTTGCCCACTCCTTATGCTACTTTTAGTTCAGTAGCCCTCATAAGTCACTTCTTTTCCAGACTAAGGAGTCCTTGCTTACCTACCTATTCATTATACAGAAGCCATCCCACATCTTTAATCATCCCGGCAGTCCTTTGCTGAATCTTTTTTCTTTCTGCTATTCTCCTGATATGAAAGGAACACAGCTATACTCAGTATTCAAGGTATGGGTAAATTATGCATTTATTTAGTAGCAGCATGATGTTCTCGATGATGTACTTAGTCATTCCTAATACTTTACTTTGCTTTTTCACTTGCTACTGAGCTCAGTTTATGTTTCACGGAACTATATACCATGAGCCCAGAACCCTGCTCCTAAGTGATGAGGATCAGCTCAAAGCCTGTACTGCCTGAAACTAAGCTGCTTTTCCCATAGAGATCTTTTCCCATTTCAAGTTTTAATTCATGTATGTATATGTTCAGCTATACTGACCTTCACTCAATCTCATGCACACTGCCTGCAGTCCTTCACACTTAGTCCTCATTTTTTTCTAACCCAAATAACTTCTTTGGCAAACTTGGTCACCTCAGTTCTCACACCCTTTACAGGCCATTAACGTATATACTATACAAGTCAGGTCCCAGCACAGAGCCCAGCAGCACTCCCCTAAGCTGGTTTGCTTTGGTTTCAAGAACTGTGCACTTACTTCTAATGGTGTTCTATCTTTCATCCAATTATTTATCCATGTAGGGATCTTCCTCTTTATACCATGCTTCCTCAATTTACCTGAAAGCCTTACAGTTTCTAATTTTATCAGTGTAAGTCAATAGGCCACAGAAAGAGTAGATTTTACTGTAAAAATCACTATTAAATTTTATCTTGTAATTTTAAGCCCCTGAAATAACTGTGAGTTACCTTTAAATAGCACACCAGATAAGACCTCATTCTCTCTGTAACTCCTTTTGCATAATGGCCTATCAGTATATTGAAGCACTGTAGAATTTTCAGAATTTACCTTTGGAATAGAATTTGCCTGCAGAAGGAAGCTTGCTAGTCTTTTCGTTTGAAATATGTGAATACCACAGCTATTTTATTTGTCATCTCAGGTACCTCTCTCAGGGTGGATCCCCCTGTGGAGGTTCTTATTTTCCTCCAATCCTGTATAGGGGACCAGGATGAGTCCTTGCTTAGATATCTCAGCTAAGTGTATAAACTAAGGTGGGAAGAATCCAGGGCCCAAGTGATCAAAATCAAATTTGATACTATCAAAATAAAATATGACATCAAATGCAGAGAATCCACTGCGTCATTAGCCCTGAAACAAGCATGATTGTTTCAGAAAGAACTGGATAAGCGTAGCAGGAGTTCACTTCTTCAACTGTAGATATTTACAGTATAGATGCTCACGGCTGAACTAATTATCTAGTCTCCCTATCCTGAATTAGTCACTGGACAGTCTAAAATTATTAATTTTGGATTTGCGGTCTTAAAATACCCACTTCTCTCCAGGGACAGTAAGGAGAACTTGATGTAACTACCTTAATCATAGACATTTCTGTGCTTGCCAGCCTAATGTTTTAAAATTCTCAAATGTTTATACATGCAGATAGGATAAGAAAGCCAGGGGCACTGCATTCATCTTCTCAGCAAACAAATGCAAGAGAGATGCCTCAGGTAAGACAGCTTCATTCAAACTCATTCATCTGAGCGTATAAATCATAGCCAAAACTAACAGAGATCTGATCTTTTAGACTACAGGATTTCCCTCAGGGACTCATTGTTTCTTTACAAAGAGTGGTGATCAAATGGAAGGATTAACAAAAGTGATCTCTAGCTACAGCAAAGATTTTAAATGGGTAAACTTTGATAAGCTAAGAGAACTATATAATGAGGGGGAATGATGGAAAGGAAGCCTATAGGGAAGAAAATGCTTGAACTGATTTTTTTCTTACGTCAAAAGTGCAAAAATCTATTTAGGTTTTTCATCCAGAAACCCAGTAGGAAAGTATTTAGGATCAAACTGGATAATTAATCTCCCCAAAATGATATTAGAAATAAGCACTAAGGGAAATAGAAAAGGAACTAAACAGTATGCTTTTTTTTCTGGAGGGCAAAGAATCTAGAGATAAATTGAGAACTGCTGAATTTTACACTGAATTAGATCTTGTAAAAACAATTAAAACAGTAGATGATACATTATCTGTATAAACAAAAAGAGAATGAGGAAAGAAGAAGAAGGGTCTTATATAGGAAGGCTGAGCATAATACATGCTTCCCTGCCCCCCGCCTCCCCCCCCCAGTATGTCTGGAATAAATGGAACAAAATCTATTTGGGTTGATCTGAAGTAGATTATGCCATAACAACATGATTTTATAAAGATAAAATTATTTTCTCCATCTTGTATTTCCCTTGAAATGCAATAGGTTTAATCAACTTGGACTTCACTTATTCTCTTTCTGTTCTTCTATACAGAGAATGCCCTGTTTATGAAGACAGAAGATGTATATAATAACCAGCAAGATGATAGTTAGAAGATAGATGATAAGAGGTTGTATTGTAAACAGAACTGCAATTCCAAAGGGAAGTATGTAGCAGAATTCCTCCAGGAGTGGTCTTGGTCTGTCTTGATATAATTTAATATTTTCATGTAGTATATATTGTCATAAGAAAATATGAGTATTATAATGAAATATGATGATGATGTGAAGTTGAGAGGCAACATCAACTTAAAATAGAATAGGGATATCAGAGGATATAAGAATGGATCACAGAGCATAAAAGAGGATCATAAAGCTTGAGAATGGAATGATATTTAACAATGGCCACTGCAAAGCTTTATTCTAGGAAACAAGAATCTCTGCTATAAACTGGGCTGTCATCAGATGACCACAGGAGAACTATATGGTGCTGAGATGATATGATCTTGAAAGAGGCAAACGTGATCCCACCATGTGTCAGGAAATGCATTTGCAGGAATGGCTGGAAATCTCAGTATCATATGTGAAGTTGTTCTTAGACTCTTTTTTGGATGAACCATCTCTTCTGGTAGAGTTCTGGGGATCATCTGTTTCAGGCAATTCTCCTTGCAGACAGAAAGGTTTCTAGGTTTCTAGATGCCAAATTTGGTTCCCTTGGCCATTCACACTCCTTAAACTCCATCATGCTGATGCCTTCAGACACAGACAGTGACAAAAACTGCCTGGGGATGCTCAGGGCGCATATCTGCAACCTTGTTACAGGCTAAATGGCTTTTTTTTTTTTTTCTGTCTGTCACAGGAACACACCACTTGCTTTCCTGATTTTTGTGATATTGTCTCTTAAACAGCTACAGGTCTTGCAACTACCATGGGGATACACTCCCTTTTCCTTTGGCTGTCCTAGGAAAGCTGCTTAATTGCTAAAATTCCAGCTTTCAGACTCATTGCCTCTTTGTCAATCTAAAGGAATGTCTTACAATTAGACAATTAGTTTGATATCACCCTTAACTTGGAGGAAGATGAGGTAAAGTCCAGATAAGAGTATTGATTTCAAATGCAAAGTAGGTGGCACTATTGCAAAGGTTTACAGAAACCAAGGAAAACTGTGCTTAATCTGCTAGCACCAAGACAAAAATCACTCCTCCTCCATAATCAGTATTTTCAGTCACACTGGGGCCTGGCACACCTGCCCTGTGAGGAGAGACTGAGCGAGCTGAGCCAGTTCAGCCTGGAGAAGAGAAGGTTGAAGGGACCTGATCAGTGCCTATAAGCACCTTAAGGGAGGGAGTGAGGAGGATGGGGCCCGCCTCTTTTCAGTAGTGGCCACCGACAGAACTAGAGGAAATGGCCACAAACTGAAGCATCAAAAGTTCCACAGGAACTTAAGGAAAAATTTCTTTCCTGTGAGGGTGGCAGAGCCCTGGCCAGAGAGGTGTGGAGTCTCCTTCTCTGGAGATCTTCAAAGCCCTCTTGGACATGGTTCTGTATTACATGCACGTGCTCTGTGTGGCCCTGCGTGTGCAAGGCGGGGTTGGACTTGATGACCTCTAGAGGTCCCTTCCAACCTTAACTAGATTCCATTGTTTTCCTATTAAAAAAAAAAAAAAATGGAAACTGAGTCATTGTGATGTAAGAGGGAAGATCTGTGCATGGATATAATTGTTTAATTGTCAGTCCCCTCTGTCTCTGCATTGAACCATTCTAACTTATTCTCCATAAGATAAAGTTCAAATACAGTTTTGGGAGTAATTTACCCAGAAACAGTTTGAAGGGGGTTGTGAGGTTCAGTGCACAATCTATCAACAAAGTCCTCTGGTAGGCATTGCACCCTCCTGCCTTATGAGATGCACAACACAAAATCTCCACTTTTAGGTTATATGATGGTGATAGGAGCGTCCTGAAGTTATTTTTCATGGACGAAGTAATATTTATGTTTTAGAATCACTAGGGCACTACTATAGAGTCCAGAAAAGGCTCAGTGCCAAGTGCTCTGTAGAGGGGGTATGGCTGATCCGGTCTCAGAGGACTAGCCCTAAGCCATGAGGGACCTTAGTTAATCCATGCCCTCTGGTCTCATGGTTTTGAACCCTGACCCGATCTTGTTTAACAGCATAGACATAGCCCACTGATTCTGTCTCCTTGTCTGCCCTTCCTCTCATGTTGTACCCTACAGTGGAAAACACCTTTGAGTGTAGCATGTTTGCCCCTATAGCCAATACTATTTCGTTATGGGTTTCCAGGATATTCATTCAAACTCGGTCATCTTGCTCCAAATTTTATTAAAACTTAGTCATTTGGGAGATAATTTTGTCATTCCTCCTGTTGACTTCAGAACTGTCTCACTCTTTCAGGGTTGGAAAAGTCACACTGCCAGAGCCACCTATCACCTGTACTTGGCTGGCCTTGTCTTGAGTTTAGAGTAAAATGGCTTCCCTTGTGCGTATGAAGTGTCTTCATCTCCTGAGCTTCTATTTTATATTTAACCCTAAATAGAGAAATGTACTTCTTACATATATTTAAGTGAGTTTAGTACACTCATCTCAATATAGATTTTTGATGAAAAAAGATGATAATTTACCACTTCAAATAAAAATGAGTTTGAGATAACTGATACTCCTTTTTATGAGAGGAAGATAACACCTTAGATAAAATGAGTTGGAAGGGGCTGCTGGAGTTCACCTGGTTCAATCCTTTTTTTAAAGGCAGAGGTAAATTCAAAGTTAGAACAGGCTGCTCAGGTCTTTGTCCAGTTTAGTTTTGAATATTTTCAGGGATGGAAATTCCAAAGCCTCTCCAGGTAAACTGGTTCAGTGCTTGACCATCCTTCTGTAAATTTGTTTTTCTTTTATCCAGATGGTATTTCACTTTAGTAACTTGTGCCTGTTGCCTCTTATCCTTCCTGTGCCACTTCCAAGAAGACTCTGACTGTCTTCTCTAGTAGTTTTCTAAGCCTTCTCCTGACTAGATAATCTCTCGAGATCCCTTCTAACCTCAGCCATTCTGTGATTCTGTGATTCTGGCTGAACAAGTCTCTCAAGTTCTCCTTGTGTGTCATCTGCTCCAGCCCTCCGACCATCCTGCTGGCCCTCCACTGGACTCCATCCTGTGTCAATGGCTTTCTTACACTGGGAGACCCAAAAAAGGAGACAGTACTCCAGGCATGGAGGGAAAGTCACTTCCCTTGACTTGTTTAGGGCAGTGTTGAAGATTAGTTGTTCTCTGTAAATATTTGAGGATAGCAGACATGGTGAAAGAGAAGATCTGCTTAATTAATAGGTTCAAGAACAAATGAGTCTGAATTGGTCATGAATAAATGCATTATGGAAATTGGAAGACAGCATCTGGTAATAGGGGTCTTACAACTTTGAATAGGAATATAACTTTGAGTAGGAATAGTGAGGTAAGAAATCTAACTACTTTTAAAATTAAGAATGACAGATTTATAAAAGAGAGTTTGTGATGCAATTTAGTCTTTCAACATTGGATGCTGTGTGTTCCTTTCTGTTGTATGTTTTGATGTTTGCAGAACCAGCTTCAGTATTGTTTGGCTGGGGGAATATTTTCCAATGCCATTTTAACTAGTTCCTGTCCACAGTGATCTTAACACCATAAACAGGGAAGGTTTGCCGTTCTAGGGAAGATCTGTGAAATCATTATTTGAAACATGCATAATGTATTTTTTTCTGCAATTCTAACCAAACACATTTAAAAATCATATAAAAGTCCCCTGCGTTGTGACATTTAGAGATTGCTTTTTTAATGTGGTTTAATTGTTATGGCTTCTAAGACAGCTGGATGCATTCAGGTCTTACTTTCAGGGCTTCTGAAATGATGAGGGCAAGAAATCTCTACCTGAGAAGACAAAAAAGATTGCTGGGTGTTTTCTCCTTCCCTGTTGCAAAAACAAAGTGCTTTTGGTTTATTTTGCTCATTCCTGGGAACAAATTCACCTTTTCAGTGGTAATTATGCAAGGACAAGGGAGAAATGAAAAGTGATGTTGATCTCTAAGACTGTCTGTCTCTGAAGTCGACAGTGAGCTGTGTGCCACCATTGGACTGACTGTGAGGGAAAAATATTTTATTTCCTGCAATAGTTCTCAAGTGTGAAGAAAGCATGCAAAATGGAGACCATGAAATTAAAATTCAAAAGCTCCTGCTGAAGGGAAGAGATATAGACAGAAAGAGTTCACTGAGATGGATTTCTAGCTCTTGGCTATTGCTATTCTCCTTCCTTAGGAAGCTCAGCCTTTGCTAAGCAAAGAGTTAAGGCAATGCTCTGCATTACTGTGTCAAACATCCTCTAGCAGCACATTCAGTTCAACATTAAAATGAAAATAATTCGGCTACTAAACTGTAGAGTGCTATCGCCTGCCTTAAAATTGGAGCTATGCTTACAGTATCCTCTTGGCTTGATGATCAGATCACAGAGACTTTACTTTTGTTTACAAATAATTGCTTTTTGGAGCAACAGTGTCCAGGCTGCCAAATGTTCTTGGGCTGATTGCAGATATAATCATGTCTTTTTTCCGTGCCTAAGCTAATCAACTGTAAATGAACCTCTATGGGCTGGTCCTCTAAGGTGATCTGTGTAATGGACCCTGGCATCTGAAACCATCAGCCATGGATTTCAGGGGCATTTTTTCATACATATAACACTGTTCATGTGGATCAGATTGTACAGTTGGGACCAATGATTTTTTAGGGACTCAAATATTGCCAGTATGGAAAAAGCATTTCTCTCTCCAAGCAGAAAGAATTCCACTGGCATGTTCTGAATAAAGCCCATTGAACCACCTTGTAAGCATCTCTTAATGACTTTGCTGCCTCCTTTGACTCCCACCCTGAATTCTTTTCTTCCTAAAGGAAAAAAAAGGATATTATTTTCCAGCGGGTATCTACTTTACAATGAGAAGAGAAAGATTAATTACAGAATAGAATCACATTATTTGAACCTCTGTGATCCAAACTTCTCCCTCTAATGAACTACCATAATCTTCCATTTTTCTATTGATTTGCAGTTATCTGTAAGTCCTTGATGTCACCTAAATGATTCAGACAATCAGGTATTTCACAGAAAAGCAGGTATACAGCAATGATGTCTAGTAGTCTCTACCATGTTGGAGTACTTTTTCTAAAGACATGTTAAAATAAACATGAACTTGTATCACCACTATTATGTTATCATTACGCTGTGTGTACTCTCATGTTATATTGAATTAATAGATTTGGGAAAGTTAAAAAAGAATCACCCCATCAATTGAGCTGTCGTGGAATAAGTATTTGGAGCTGTTGTGAAGACAAGATGAAATCCCAAAGCACAATTATAATTTCATAGCTTGTTCATTTTAAACAGTAATTTGGATTCAGCAGTAGTTTAATGTATTCCTGAATTGTTTGCTCATCATTCGATATTAGATTGCCTAGTAATACATTTTAGTCTCTGCAGTTTTCGAAATATGAGATTATAGCTCAATATATAATGAAGAAAAATGCCCTATTAAGTGGATGTTCTCATGTCACTGGGACCAGCAAAAAGAGGGAAAATCCACAGCCCAGGTCCATGATTGTGCCAGACACTAACACAGTAGACCCTTTTCCCTGTGTTTTAAAGAGCATTGGCTTTTTTTCTAGCAGCGTCTAAGATTTAAATCAACATGATTCTTTAACTCATTATTTCTGTTCAATTAATTCAATTAACACAAGTTCTAGTCACCTATTACTTCCTCATCACTGTTTTCTATTCATGACTCCATGAGAATTCCGGACGAAGGTAGGAAAGAGAAACACAAACATTTGACTTCACCAATGACTGAAGCAAGCTGCTAGACACTCATTATGATCATTGAAGAAATCATTAAGGATGCATTTGAATGACTCCTGCTTTTGTAAAAGGTGCACTATAGATCTGTTGGCAAATATAGGCTGATTATTTTGCTTGACAAGGACTCTGTCCTCTATTTTCCATATGCATACATTTCAGCTCCAAACTTCAGCACTCTGTTCAGCTTTAAAGTGGTCTTTATTTATTTTACAACAAAATAATAAATAAATACAAGTCCTATACTGACCTTTTGTTCAGGAGATTCACTCATCTATCCATATGCTAGATGCCATATCTTCATCCCAACAACACTGTTATTTAATAAATACTACAGAATGATAAAGGATGTTTGCCCACTCATTTTCAAAATAATGATGTGCTGCACTTCACAGGGCATTCCTGCTGAATGGAGCTTGAAGCAAATAATTTCAACTCACACTCTTTGTCTTTGTTAGCAATCCTGTGTTTCCCCTTATCTTTTGCTGTGTACAAAGCTCAATCCCAAAGATGACTGTATGCTGATTTTCCAGACTGACAAGCAGAAAATTGGCCAAATATATATTACTAAGCACATGTTAGACAGTGTTAAGCACTGGTAGTTTAAAAAATTGTGAAGACAAAGAGGCACATCCATCTTCAAGAATGGACTTTCAGAAAATGATCTATTGCTGAGGCGTCTCTCTAGCACTCAATATCACCCTAAAAGAAACTGCATTTCACCAGCGTCGTTATCAAGACCAGCTTAGAGGCCACACAGCCATAGTGTGGATGAGGAAAGAGTACACCGAGCCTCTCCCCCATTACATACATCACCACTATGTGTTTAATGAACTGCCTAGTCATAAATCCTTCAGGAATAGCAATCCTATGAGGATAGCTCTCTGCAGGGCTTAGGTACAGAGTCTGGCATGTATGCAAGGCTCTTGGCTATAGCCGGCTATCCCACAACTATAAGCACAGTTCAGCCTCTTTTATCAACATCCGTCTCCCACTCACATCCAGTAGCATGTGTCCAGGTGTTTCCAAGACACTTGGAATGAGAGAAAAAGATGAACATTCTGGAAATGGGAACAAAAAAGAGGGCAAAAAGCTTAAAGTCTGCCTTCCTTTCCTTGATACAGCCATAGCAGGGACTAGAAGTAGAGGAAAAACACAGGACACTTCAGTTTGAAGAGAAGAAGGCCAAGGGGGATTTAAAACAATCATATAGGTGATAGATAAACCGAACTGTTATTTACCAAATCCTGCAGCATTAGAGCTAGAGAAATTTGTTCAAAGTAGTGATAAGAGTAATTTAAAACACATAAAAGAGACTACATCTTTATACAGTGGGCACTGAACTTCTGGAATTAGTTGCCATAGGTAGATGATACCAAAAACTTCAAAAGAGACAGGACAAATCCATGGCCAACTGGTGATAACCAGATACTAAAAGGAGTGAGCAGGGCTGTAGGCTGTGATCCAGTGAGCACAGCTGTGGCCACAGCTGGAGGGCAGTTTGGAACTGTCTGTGAGGATTTACCCCACCTTCATCAGCCTGAGGAGATAAGTCTTCATGCTCAATGAGGTTGCCTTAACACCACAAAAACACGTTTGTAAGGACTGTGATGGGAACCTTTGGACAAGTCCCTGTGAATCTAAACATGGAGAAGATCTTCTCAAAGTGCTTCCCCTGACCACAGGAGAGCTCTGAGTTAGTGTGATACTTCAGTACTCTCTAGCTCCGTGTTGTCAGACGCTTTAAGGCAGTTCTGATTTACAGCAAAAAGGTCATATAGCTAATGAATATTTTTAATCGAAGAGAATGAGCATAATCTGGTTCTAACAACTTTGGAAGAGTGTGACCAGTTTATACACTAAAGCTAAATGGGATGAGCCAGGCTAATTATAGGCCTGGAGATCTGATATCAGTCCTGGGCAGATTAATGGAATGAATGATACAGGACTTGATTCATCAAGAATTAAAAGAAGAGAGTATAATTAATGCCTGCTAATATAGATTTACTGAAAATATATTGAATCATACTAAGTTGATTTGTTTTTGTAATGATGTTACAGGTTTAACCTATAAAGGTAATAGAATAAATGTAATACACATAGCTTGCTTTGCCACATCTTTTTTTTACTAAGAGATTGTAAAGTTGTAAAATCCACAAAATATATAATAAATGAAGGCTAAACTGGTCAACTGGCAGTTTCCAGATGTAGTTATAAATCTGGAGTCAGGGTGACACAGTGCTTCTAGTGGGTGCCCCAGGGTTCAGCTGGGAGGCCTTGACTTGAAACAGAAATTAGATTCTTGCCAGGGGCACGCAGTAAGGACGTTACGGAAAGGCTCCCAAGGCTTGTCCATAAATCGGACTATTACTCGCTGCTTCTGTTTTACGTGGGCACAAATGATGTCATGGGTAAACTTAGGGACATCAAGCGTGACTTCAGTGCCCTAGGGACAACTGTCAAAGCTATGGGAGCCCAGGTAGTTTTCTCCTCAGTCCTACCAATGAAGGGAATGGATTCAAGGAGGAGAAGGTGGATATGGCAGATGAACAGCTGGCTTCTCCGCTGGGCTTGGCAACAGGGTTTTAGTTTCTACGACCATGGGACTCTGTTTGACGACGATCAACTAGCAGGGAACGTTGAGAACCGTCTCAACAAGAGGGGCACACGTCTCTTTGCCAAAAGGCTGGCCAACCTGGTTAGGAGGGCTTTAAACTAGACGAGAAGGGGGAAGGGGAGTGTCACACAGACA
>JAWLRI010000700.1:2462138-2480475 GCA_034781795.1 Crypturellus tataupa | reverse complement strand
TCTAGGTGGCCCTGTGTGTGCAGGGGGGTTGGACTAGATGACCTCTAGAGGTCCCTTCCAACCTTAGGCATTCTGTGTTTCTATGATTCTATGATACTGATGATGCTTCATGATTACACATAAAAGGATGAAAATGATAAGTATGGCAGAGGCTCAGGGAGACAGCGATATAGATTGCTCTGCAAGTATGTTAAACCTTCATTTTAGTATAGACAGGGATATTCTACATCTATGGGATGAAAAAAAAGCAGGCAATGCTTGAGGATGGAGGAACCTGTTAGACAGTGTCTGTGAAACAAGGAGGGAGTGAGAGGCTTGGACCTGACTGAAATCTTCCTGTGGCAACTGCAGCCAACAGGCTTAATGTAGCACCTGGTACAAGCTGGTGCCTAGACTGAGCTGATGCTGAGATTCTCCCTATGGGTACAGAGAGAATGGAGGCCAGTGAATATTACACAGCTTGCTTAGAGTCATCAGAAAGAAACTAGTGGTAGGATTTAGCCAGAGTTAAAAGTAACAGAAAGAAATTGAATGCAAACAGAAGTAAATAAATAAATAAATACATAAAAATTATGTTAGCAGGAGCAACCTGATTTCATGCGAAGGGTTTCAAAGGTATAGAGAACACATTTGAAATACTTAATTTCATTGCTTTATCCAGGGTCTTCCCCTGGTGCTTAAGCACAGAAGAGTCATTCGTGATGAAAAATTAATGCTATAAAATTAAGACACTCAAAACTTGGAATGACTGATTGATAAGACAGCAAACTGCAACCAACATACAGTGGTAAATATTGTGCAAATTTTTGGCTGAGTTAATTCAGCCTCCATGCAGAGACTATGCTACAAATGTCAAATAACTACTGTTGTCAACTACCATTGACAAATGTCAAATAACTACTGTGACATACATTTCAATGATGTCTTTGAATACAGCCTGGAAAGGCAGTGGCTAAAATCAAAAATACATACAATTAGAGTTATCCAGTATGTTGAACTAATAGTTCCACAAAGTGATGCTGAAAGTAATGGAAAATTTTAGCGATAATAATGGTTACTGGTCATATAAAATAGCTATGGCAATGTGAAATTACAACAAACATGCTTACGCTTAGCAAACCCCAAGCTTTCACTACTGGATGGTATGATTTTTAGAAGGCCTTTCAAATCTGGTTAGAAAATTTTGTAGGCACAAAGGCAACTAGCCTGTATCTTCATTCCCAAATACAAAACAATAGACCTCAGAGACTAGAGGTGTTAGACTTTTTGTTGTTAAAAGTGTAATCTGGATGTAGGGATAACTGGCCACATAGCAGCATCCATATTCTTAAATATTTTGTAAGTGATTGTATCCATTTCTTGTGGCATGTCCAGCTTAAAGGACCATTATGGAGGGTCACAGAGGGAAGGATATCACAGGTTTGTGAGTGGGTCTGAGAAGCATCTAAATATGTACATCAGTAGCACCCATGCTGATATGTGCACTGAAAGCACGATGTAGGCTATCATTCAGTGACATGCAGGATTTTTCATAACTCACAAGAAGGAGCATTTGTAATTGTTTTACTTTTCTTTTAAATTAAGCAATATTGCTTGTATTTCAAAGAAAGGGACAAGCCCCTTCTTAGCCCCACGAGAGTTTCATTACACTCCGCACCACCATACAAACAGGTATCTTCCTACAACCATTCCTCCACATTCTCCAATTCTTAATGTAATTCACTACATTTAAAATAATTAATTTGGAAAGAAGGAAGAGCTGTTTTCCCCAAGGATCTTGCTGATTGACAACGTTTTTACATATTCAGTGCAGAAACAGCAGTGGTGGAGCACATTCCAGTGATCGCTTCCTAATGGCCATGTACTTTGCTTTGCTAACTGCAGTTTTCCCCGGCAAGATAGGTAGGGAGATGCAATTTAAATCTCTTCCCTCCTAGAATTAATTCTCTACCTCAGGATGTTACAGAACGCTTTGCTCTGGAGCAATAATGAACGCCTATTGCCTGGGCAGGTTGCAGATCACCCAGTAATTCCCCAGAAATACCAGCAGCACAAAATCCTCCTTCTCAAGGAGAAAATAGTAGCACGTTAGATACTGTTAGGTTTCTATAACTGTGATGCAAAGGGAGTTTAAGGACCCCCCTAACGTTTGTAAAATGATTTATGAATGCTGAATGAGAGAAACGATTCGTTCTCAGAATTATTAAAGCATTAGAGCCTACTTGACTGAATTTGTGAGGTGATACGCAGCAGCGCGGTAAGAACAAAGCAAGGAATCATTTGACACTTTTATATAGTAAAGAACAGTGAAGGAGAGGTGGAGAGTTGTAAATATGTAATAAATCCAATATTTGCTTCTTCCTGAATAATACATTTCCCTTGTTTGTGAGAGGAAAATAATTAAATCTTTCCTTCCTGTCTCGTAAAATATACAGGTGAGCTGTGGAATGGTTCTAATTTGCCATTTGTTATTTTAAATGAAAAAGTGTACTTTTATAACCTAATTTTGGAAAGAACTGTATACTTGGTAGTTTCCCCACACGTCATACAGGTGCATGTTCAACAGCAGATAGGGCACCCAGGGTAGACCCGAACATAGTCTAATGTGCAAATTGAAGAGGATTTACTGAAGGAGGAGAGATCTTTTGGATTTTGGATTTTGAATATATGTAACTGAAAAGTACTTAACGACTAAAATCTCTAAGAAGATAATAAAATAATTTTAGCAATTGTTTTAAAAATCCTATTCAATTACCTGGCTACTCAAACAAACATGAAAGATATACATCTTTTAGCCTGTTTATTTTTCTTTCAAATATTCACACAACAACTATATGCTCAGCTTGCACCTTGATTATAGAATTACTATACATATGCTTTAATGCCCAGATTTCCTTCTCATTAGCTGGAAATGTAAGTATCAAGACCAAATTATCTACATGGTTACTTCTGCTGTTAAATGTATTTAACCTACTTGATTAGAAGCAACACATTTTCAATATTCATTTAAATTACATCCTAGATTTATAACAGATACGTACAATATTTGTTTGCTTTTTCACTTTAAAATTTTGTTGCTCAAATTTTGTAATACAAATCCTGTCTCATATATCCTTTATATAGCCAGAGGGCATCACATGAGTAACCTGACCAAGTAGATGCAAATTCCATTTCAGATATTAGCACAGCATCGTATGGATTTATACTGAAATACAGAACTCAAATGAAAATTGCAATTTTAAACAAACCATAAAAATCAAGTGTCCTAATAGCTCTTGAAAAGGACTTTTTCTATTAGTGAATATTTGACTTTCCTTGTCTACTTACATTTCTGTAGGAGTTCAGCAGCATTTGCATAATATGCTATCTGTTTATACGCAGTCTGACAAATCTGGTAATTTGCAAACAGTGTATTTTGTTAATTGTGGTAGATGCATTGGCCATGTGTGTACTTGAGCAGCTTGGTCTAAATTAAGAAAATAAAACCAATGAGGCAGGAAAGTCCAATTAAAAGTACATTAATCAAATGCCCCCCAAATGCCTTTGCTCTCTAATATGTACTGCTGCGTTTTATGAGGAGTATCTGTTTGATGTCAGTTGTCCTTCTGTATCTAATGCTGTATCTTGCACAGCCAATGTTCAGTAATAAATGTAATTGCCAAGTGCCTCATTTTGGATACTTCGTTTTATGTTTTTACAGATTTTATAGTTTATTTTAATTTTAAACCATTCTTTTTAAGATTTAGAATAAACCAGAAACAAAGAGAAATGAGAAAAGTGACTGCCATGGTAATAAATTATGGCTTAAACTGCAGTTTGCTTTTGATCTACCATAGTTCCAGCAGACTATCTTCTGATCTACCCTGGAATAAGCAGAAGCAGACTCTGTTGGCATTCATATAAAAATTAGAATAGAAGAGTGCTTCAACAGAACACTTAAAATGCATAACCTTAGTATCCAATAAACATTATTAGCCTCACTCAAATTCTAGTACGCAACTATAAATCAGTTACAAGCCTGTGGGAGCCCAGATAAAAGGTTTATTTTGCAGTACTGACACATCGCTTAATAAAAACATGAGGACATAGAGTTGTTCTGAAATACATCAAGTTGGTTTATTCACTAGGTTATTGACTAATCTGCAAGGGAGACAAAGAATTCATGTTCCTTGTTCTGCTGCAGCATCTTTATGTGATGACAGGCAAGACTTTTAGGAACAGATATAAAAAGGAAAAAAGGGAAATTAAAACAAGATTCAGACAGAAGTTAGGAAATGAATCTGTTCTGTTTAATCCTGGTAGTGCATCAACCATGTTACACTTTGTAGTTTCTTCCATACCTAAAGTCACACTTCTGTTTATTTTGAGAATGGACCTACTTGAACCAGAGCTGAGCAGTCCAGTGTCTTGCCCACAAATAAGAATATCCAGAAAGAAGGCAATATTTATCCCTCAAGGGCAAAAATTTCTGGCATACATTTTCAAAACATATTTACAGAATGCTGACAAGAGTAGGTTCTGTGCAGAACCCTGTTGTGGCCAATATTGAAACACAAACCTAGCAGGAGGATAGAGCGGTTATGCTGCTCCCTTTTTCAGGTGCTAGCATAGAGGAAGAAATAGAAATTTTCCAAAAAATAGAACAAATATTGCTTTATGTTGACGTGGCTAGAAGCTCCAGTTCTTGTGTGAAGTCATAGCAACTTCTGCCTCCCCTTTTGAGGTTCACATGGTGCAGAGAAACACCCCAGAGGCAAAACAAGGAAAAGAAACCAAAATGGGAAGAGAAGAAGTTGCCATCTGGAGAGTAAGTTTAATTCAGTGGCTGCTCAGTGTGATTTCTGGGGCTTTCCTGTATTTCACACTGAGCAGCCGCTGGATTAGAAAGCAGGCTGATGAGGCAGGAACAGGAGCCAGTCTTCTGCCTGCCTGCCAGGTGTCCCCACCTCTGTGCCACAGGCTTATGGCCCCCTCTTTTATGTTCTCCATAAGAACACAGGATCTCCAAGGAGCTTCTGCATGATAGGTCCTCTTCAAGAGAAGGGATGGAGAGCACTTCCTCTTTTAGCACGTGGAACAGCCCAGAGAGGACAGAATGGTGTTCAAATTCTCTCAGATAGGAAAAAGAGAGCTGAAACCAGCTCTTGGTTTAGTTTTCTTACATTTAGGTTACTATAAAAGGTGGGTCCCACAGCCTTCTCTTTCTCTCTCCCTTTTTTTTTTTTATTTTTGGGAAGAAATAAAGACAGAATGATTTTTTGAATAAAAATGGCATAGGAATCTGTCTTCAGAGGGTAGACTGTGGGAGTTTGCATCTTAGTGTGAGACACGGCAGCCACAGGCAGCGTGGGAATTCTGCCGTGCACAGTGTGCTTATCATCTCCTGTGCAACGATGCTGCGTGGGGCAGTGCTGAAATATGGCAACATATTGTTTTACGTGGGTATTTAACACTGGGTTTGTCATTAAAAAAAAAAAAAAGACTCTGGACTCTGCTGATTATTTCTGAACTCTGCTGATTATTTCTATTCAAATTACCTATGCGATGCATGCCAAATCTGAGTATTCAATTATATACATTAATGCTAGTTATTGAATCTACTGCTAGTGAGAGGACTTTCAAAAGGAGATTTCTCCTGAATATGTTAAACAGGCTTCAAAATCGAATTTTGTGTTTAAAGTTGCCCTTGTCTCTGTATTATCGTACAATATTTATTATCAGGGTGGTGAAATAGCATATTGGGCTAAACTTCCGTGAGAGAACGAGATGTTTGCTAGAGCACGTGCTAATTACACATGCTAGACTCCTTTTCACAGGATTGCAGGGTTTTACATTTCCTCTTATGTGAGATCAATGAGTTTCAACTTTTTTTCCAATAACAGAATCATAATAAAAAGTGGACTCCTGAACAACGGGAAAAGCAAATCAGGAGGCTTAAATTCAGTTACTTTTTGCAATTATTTAGAAGTCCAGAAAGTAAGAGGTCCCTGATTAAACAATATGAAGTTATATAAATCTAAGGAGAATAGCCATGTAAATTCCTTTGCCTAGAAAGAGCATGCAGCACCCAAAATAGCAAGAAAGACCAGAAGGATTGAAGGGAGGGGTTGGTAGTATAACACTTTTCAAAAAAAAAAAGAGAAAAGAAATGTAACTTCCTAGAGAGTGATGGAGGGGATAGGGCAACAGATGGTGAAACAGGCAAAACTTCTCCCACTGTAGCAGGCACTGCCTAAATGCTAACGTTTTAATTGCGAAGTGATGTCCCTCTGAGAATTATTAACATCTCTGTGCTGTATGTGATGCCAGACTCGTGATGCAACATGCCAGCCTGGATGGACTCATCCAGCATATCGCAATCCCTTTTGCATTATTATTTTATAAATCATTCAAAAGCAATTTATAAAGGATTTCAGATGTTATAGAAATATTATTTTACTGACAAATAACAGCTAATTAGTCTCCGGAGCACTCGGTGTTGATGGACAGAATGGTTGGTAGTGGGGTGGGTGGGATAAGCAGCCCTGGCAGTGCTGAATCTGGTGGTGGTGGGGACAGGGGACAGAGCCTCTGGCTCCCACATCCCCTTGGCTTTGCCAAATCCTTGTTTGGATAGCGAGTGGCAGAGCCTTTTCTTCCCTCCGTGTATCCTGCTCTACAAGAATTACAGCTCTGGATTATTATTTTGCTTCCTCTGCACTCCTAGAGGAGAAGGATGCTGGGACCTCAGCTTGGCTGCCTTCATGAGCCCAGGCAGCTTGTGAATCCAAACCCAAAATTCAGAGCTACGGAATTACAGGAGCTCCTGGTTCTGTAATGGCATTTTCTGTTTGGGAGGGAAGTATGTTTATGTTTATGTAAAATGCTCAGGTATATTATTGTCTGGTAAACACTTTTCATTAGTTAAGATTGTGTAATATATTATGTATATATGTGTGTGTGTTTGTGTGTATATACATATTTATGTATGTATATAAAATGGAACAAGTTGATTGTTATTATTTTCAGATCTGGGTAAATCTGTTTAAATTTAAAATATTGTGGAGAACCAAAATTAAAACATATGCACTGTGCATATGTTATGCAGGCATAAAAAAAAACCCTTTATACATGAAATATTGAAGATAGATATTCTTCTCAAAAGTAAATTGAGTTGTTTTAAAAAATGTATATCTGATATTCTTCTAGGGATATGCAGACCAAGCAAGTTTGTCTTGTGCAGTTTAAAAAGCAAATTCTTAGAGAACTTTGAATCAAGAATTTGATACAACCCTCTGACACTCAGTGAGATATGTTTCAGGGCCTTTTAACTTTATTCTGTTATTGCTACTTCTTGAAAAGTACCAAGAGTACAAACATGAAATATATATATTACTCCATTCTGCCTTCTAGCAAAAAATAGAGCTCATTAGATATTTATAAAGCACTACATCCGTTCCTCTGGCATTCCAGCGAGGCAGGTTGATTTGTTGTTTTATAGAAAGGGAAGGCTGAGGCACCAAGAATTGAGGACTTGCTCAAAGCTGCAGAGTGGGTAAAGTGGTAGAAACAGAAAGAAAATAGAAAAAAAGAAACTTGACTGCTTGTCTCATGTAGAGAATCAGTAGGTCTCCCCAGTACTATTACTGAATCATAACAGAAAGTTTTATATTCACTATATCTTACCTACCTCTGATAGGATTCCCTCATTGACTGCCTGTCTGCCCAAGGCAGGATGGAAATGCCCCTTCTGCGAGGGACAGGAGCTCTTGCCTGAGCTGATGAAAGGTGCACAACACAACACAACACAACACAACACAACGCAGCATGTCCCCAGGGCTTGAGCCTAGGGCACAGACCATCGCTATCCAGGAGGCTGGATGTAGCTTGGGCCTTTGAAACTGGCAGGTGATGTGTTGGATTAGCACTAGATGAAAGTCTGCTATCTCCAGAGCTTTACATATGCATATATTTGCACATATATAGATATATATGTAGAGAGAGAGAGAGAGTTAGGCTAAACTTGGGCTACTTGTGAGTTAGCTCATCATATAATGCCTATGTTCCAAAAGAGCAAATGCTGCCACACATAGCTAAAGGGCACTTTTCTGAGGCACGCAGCAGCAGCACATAAATATCTCAGTTATGGTCCATATTGGTCATCCAGTTTCTGCTCCAGACACTGCAGGGACAATCCGGAGCTAACCTAACAATCATTATACATGAGAATGCAAGTAGGCCTGTCTGTTGTTGTTGTTGTTCCAAACAAGCAATAAGCAACACTGTTATCCAATAACACATCCGTGTCAGTTATTTAGGAATCCGTCCTTTAGATCTTGTAAAAGGTATCTGAAAATCCTGGCTGATGTGATCTCGTTTCTCCTCACTTCTACAATGTACTGAAAAATCCTGTCAGAATCCTATCAATGGCTTTAGTGGCATTTCCAGACTTCAGATCTTTTTTTTTATTAGCTCTATCAGGTAAACTTTGTGCATATTGCTTCTGGCAGGTCTGTTCTCAAGGACTAAGTCTATCCCGTCTCTCTTACATCCAGCCATTGTTGTCATCTTCACTGTTTTCAGGTCTCCTCAGCCAGCATCAACCACAATTGCTCATATGTCTTTGCCAAAAATTGCTACCAAACTTCTTCACCTAATGCTCATACTTTTTCCATGACTTGTTGCTCTATATGCAAGGTCCAGCAACTTGGCGTTTAAAGACTTGGCCTTGGTCAGCCCTGCCGCTTAATTAGTGTGACAGTAATCAGAGGCAGCAATCAGTTCCTCAACCCATAAAAAACTCCATAGAAATAATAAAGAACCACTTACATGAGAAAGAACCCCAATCAAGTTTTTCCCCTGAGGAAAAGAAACACTGTAGGAGATTACTCCTGAGGAATACATGTGCCATAAGTACTCAACTGTAGGTCTGGTTTTCCTTGTCTAGGCATATGAAATCATCTCTAAAACCTACATGAATTAAAGAAGTCAAAATAAAATTTTCATCTCACAAAATTCTCCTTTCCACAGCATTTTCTTAACCTTGCACTGTAGATCAAAATTCTGAGCATGTCTGGAAACTTTATCTTCTGAATAGCTCCTTGGCCACCGCTCTACTTCATTGAACTCTGCCATGATACTAAATAATATGCCCTTTCATATACCTCCATGGTTTCCTTTGGACTGCAGACTGTGGGAGTCACTCCTTTTCCAAAATCATGAGTTACAGGGCCCTATATTGATTATGGAGCAGAGTCAACTGTCTAAATACAGAGCAACTAAAGCTATAGTCTCTGAGAGTATATTAATGGCACATAAACCCTTTGCTTGTTTTTTTTTTTTTTTTCCTGTTAGGTGAATCCATTTTTTTTTGTATTTAGATGTTAAAAATGAAAGTTTCTAAGTGGATTAAGTATGATCCTCACAATCAGACGTCTCGAAACCTTGGCCTGTCCAGGGCTCTCAGTCCATGCTGGAATACTGGCTGTTTCTGTCACTGGCCACGTCCACCTTGTGCTGGGCAGAACCTCCCTGGCAGTATTTAGAGCTCCGGCCTGTGATTCAGTATCAGACAGTTCCTGTAGGCAAATTAAACTCAGCTAGAGCCCAGGGCTCCAGCTGAGACCAGCATTTATAAGAAGAACCCATTATATCTTCTCTCTTCATCTTAGGTCCTCTTTCTTTCCTCTCTTTTGCATTGTGGCAACTGGGACAGCTAAAAACTACAGCAAAGGCTGTACCTGATCTCACAGTTGACAGCTACACAGTGGAGAACATTCACTGCAAATAACAGAGATTTCTACCAAAAGTATCATGTATCTTGGAGCTGTTTTTGCAGATAACTCATATTCTGGATATCTATGCTGGCTTTGACCTCATCTCAAGGACTTTTACACTACAGGGTCAGGGCCACCACTCCTAAAAATTCTGGTATAGTAGTTTTATTCTTTAAAAAAAAAAAAACAAAACAAACAAACAAACAAAAAAGAAACTCAAACAGGTCTCTAAAGCCAAATATCTACTCTGCAAATTGTTAGGAAATATGTTATTTTGGTCTAAGCTTGCATTAACTCAAAATCTAGGCAGAAAATTGCCCAGTTCTTTTTTTTCCCCTTATTCAAATTAACAGATGCACTTGTTATTATTTGGTATTTTCTCTGTCAATAACACATAAATCCCATGGAAACAGGCCAAAGATGTTCTTAGCAACCAAGCCTCTTGCCTGATACACGATTAACTACAACAGTATGTTAAAAAACTTAATATAAACCTATCTTTTTATTTAGAGTATTTTATAGTGAAAGAGAATTCACTGGTAGTGAATTTAGCACAGTTTCAGAAGATTTTATTTATTTTTATGGAAGTCGAGTGCTCAAGGGATGTCATGGAAAAAACAAACGTCATTATAAAAGCAAATCTGCTGGGATCACTCAAATAACTGGGAGTACAGGTAAAGTAAAAACACTCTCAACAGTTGATGGTATTGTTTTTTCCTATGTTTAAAATGTAAATCGATTCATTCCTTGTCAGTCCATAACATTTCTGTTGAAACTGTCCTTCTCTGCCACTAAGTAATAAATTGTACCAGGAAAGCTGACATTTTGGCAGGAAATTCCCAGTTCCAAGAGGGTGAACATATTAGAAAAGAATACTCAGACTCTGCGACACAGCTTTCCAAAGCCCTAGAAGATAAAAACTAACCCCATTTTAAAAAGACAAAAGCTGCAGGTTTTTATGCCTTCAAATTCAGACAAAGCAGATAAATTGTCACAAGCTCTATGCTATTTCTAGACAAATAGTTTTATCTTTACTTGGAAGAATCTCCATTGATTTCAAGGGCTTTGAATCAGACCCAAAGTACAGACTGACAGTCAGTATACTGATAGTATACTAAAAAAAGGTTTATTTTTAAAAATAGTGTATGTAACTGCTGTGGAAAGGAATAACACAACAGAATCAGCAGTAAAGGCTGACATTCCCTCGAACTCAGCCTCTTAAAGACTCATGTGGCATGCTTTTGTCAAAAGCTAACCACCCATTTATCTTGCTGCTACCAAAAAGCTTAGGGATCTTTTGATCTCTACAGGTATTAGGCAGAGCTAGTGTTTAGATATTGTATTCCTCCTGCAATCTTGGAAATATCTATGCATGAATAGACGTTTTTCTGGTACTGAGGGAAAAATAAAGTATTAAGTAGGACAATACAAAACAAAGGAATAATAAAACATAGCGCTAAGCCTTCTAAGCCTAAGGAAGACCTCAAGCAGCCTTCAGGCCTTTTAAATAGTTTGTGGACAATGGCAGCGTTGGTGATTGATAGAAAGAATAATTTTTCCAGTAAACCTGCTTGATGAAATTTAATGATACGCCTCCAAATACCGTTCTCCTGATTTGTGTCTGCTGTGAGGAGGCACAGTACATCATAACTCTTCTTTTCGCAAGTGACCCACAAGATCTAAAATCAAGAAATGCAAATAACTGCAGTATAATTATGCTGAATGATCTAAATGACCATGCTAAGAGTCTTCCATTAAGTTAGAAGGTTACCTTTTCAAGCTTTGCAATCTAATTAAAAAAAAAGGGAGAAGGGGGGTGGAAAGAAAAGATTGCCTCTTATCTTAACAACTTTTAACAGCAAAAGTTGCTGCAACAGCAAGAGTTACAAGCACTGCATAAAACGATGAGGATGTGGAATACGCCGGTCTCCTGGAAGGGAATGCCTTGGCTGGTCGTTCGGTGTCCTTGCAACCATACGGGTGCGAGCACGGAGAACCCCACATACCTGTGCAGCAGCGCGCTGATAAACGCAGTGATGGGCACCCACCACCTCCCTCCCCTGCGGCCAGCGTGGGCAAGGGGCTGCCACGGCCGTCCTGACGTTCGGGCTGGTGTGGCTCAGCCTGCTGCCTTTGGGATGTGACAGATGGTAGAAAATGACCCTGGAATAAGAAAATCCTGCTCTTAAACTTTGATTTAATCACAGATTTCTGCAGTAACATTACACAAAATGGTCTTGAAGGTAAGGAACATATTCTCTAGCTCCTCTCTTCCCAAAATATGGAAGACTGTAATTTCTTATGGATCTGCTACATAGAGGCAATTCTGCAGGGATTGTGAGAAAAATGTAACTCTATACTGCATGTGATATTTATTGGATTGCTAAAGTAAGACTAGTTTTGTGCAATAAAAACAGTATTCGAGGTAGAAAGGGAAAATAATTCAAACCGAGCTACACTAGCTTATGTAAAACACCCTTTTTTCTTTTATGCAATGCACAGCAGCTCATTTCTCATTAATTTCAATTACAAGTTGATGAAGTTCTTGGTTTATTACAGTGGCGTTGGCACTACATTTTCAAATTGCAGTAAGTCATTAAACATTCTCACAGGCAGTAACTGCTCACAGGGGAATTTGTTCGGTGCAGGACATGTAACGAAACCCGAATCATTATTATTAATTATTTTTATTATATTATTGCTCAGGAGTGGTAGTCATGGACCAAGACCTCATTACATGATGCACAAAGAGCAAAAAGATCATTCCTTCCTTAACTATTACAAATTTCAAGTCTCTATTGGCCATGCTCAGCTCACAAGCACAAATTTGACTTTTTACCTTCCCCAAAGCTGTGCAGTGCTGTCTAACATGCCATTAGGTTGTCTGATAAATGTTTAAACTGATCCCTGCCCCGTCAGAGGTGTCAGAGCACCTGTCCTCACTGAGCTGACCGGCCAAGGAGCTCTCATCGTTCAGAGCTTCCTCGGTCCCAAAGACCAATGACCTTCAATGAGACAGGAGAGGTTCAAGTCATAGGAGCAGTCTGGAGAAGAGGTGCGGAAATCAAAGCATATTCCCCTTTTCATGGGCATTGCTATGGGAGAAGCACAGAGCAGCCAACACGGTCTTCCCTCACTAAGCAGGGAGGCCAGTAGAAAGCTTGGCTGAGATGTGCCTGGGTCATTCTGGGGGCTGACAGTCATGAGAGACGTGCCAGAAAGACAGGCCTGGATTGAACAGAGCAAAAAATGGTCCAGAAGAAAGAAAAAAACAGGTGTTCATCACTGGCACACAGATAGTTGTTGTATATGGTGTCAGCCAGCAACTGCATGCGGAGAGGGAAGAGAAGCCCCTTGGGAGCAACACAGATGGAGGAAAATGAGGAGAATGGCCTGAAAAAAAAAAATGCAGACAGCTACTGCCCTTCGGACCCAGTAGATTTGGAATGGGCTCAGGGAAGAACAAAACAAGAGAGGAAAAGCAATCAGCTAGATTCAGTGCAGAAGTTGTGCCCTTGGGCTATATGATGTATAGCATACTTTGTAAATGAGGGGGGAAAAAAAAAAGAAGGTATGCAGCAAACAAATGCCAAAACCACAGTAGCTTGTTGTGAGTCAGCCACAAGCCAAAAGCGAACTCCTTCCTGGAAACCTGTTAACAAGCAGGGCATGTTCATGCCATTCTTCAGACGCGCTCACTAACAGCTCCTCAGTCTCTCATTTCCAAAGGCTGTCAATTACTTTGAACACTGGGTGATTTGGAGCATTCACAATCTTCATTGGCCCCAGGAGAACCTCAGTGAAAGAACTAAGAAAGTACCTGGGATTTAGTAAATATTCCCTGTTAATGGAATCCAAAATTTATCACTTTTCTGAGTTAAGATCCTTCAGAAGTACTTCTAAAAGCAGAAAGTCCAGATTTTCTGGGACATAGGCGTAGAAAGATGGCAGATTTATTCAGGACTTCAAAGGCAGGAAAATAAAACTATCCTGAGGGTTAACAGAGAACTGTAGTCCAGTAGCAACACTAAAAAGATTTGCACTTTCACTGAAGTAGGAGGGTATTTAACAGCAGTTTAGATGGGCTGACAGGTTCCTAAAGCTTTTTTTTTCTCCAAAACTTGACATAACAAAGAGCAAGGGCAGAGGGAGAGAGAAAAGAGGAGGAAAAGTAAATTGAGGTAACATGCAGAAAGAAGGATTTTGGACTGAGTAACCTCAAAAGCAGAGTGGTTTCAACTGGAGATAAGGAATCAGGCTGAACTTTCTATGGTCTTGATAAGAAACTACCAGTCTCAGTTAACAGAATCACAATAGCCAAGTTAGGAGGTGGCAGTGGAGGAAATCTGAGATCGCTTGAGCAAACACTCTGTCAGTGCAAGCAAATAGTATTGAATAAGTATTAATTACCATTAAATAAGTAATTTGGGTAACAAGGAGTGGATCTTTTCCAATTGCAATGCCAAATGTTTTTACTCATTTCATAGTGGAAAGAAACCAGGAAAAGAAAAATAAAAAAAAAACAAAAAAACTGCGAACTATGGCACATAAGGCGGAATATTTGACATAAAATTTTGCCTCCAAAACCCCATCTAAATAAAGCAAAATTCAAACATTTCTGCTTTTCCAAGCAGTACAGCCGAAGAGGAGCAGTAGGGGCAGCAGAGGTGCTGGCCCCGGGGCACAAAGCGCTTGTCCTGGGGCGAGTAGTGCGGCGCTTTCATTGAGCGCTGCCTTCACTAGCCCCTTGGCACCGTGCCCTGCTCCACGGCACACTTGGCTCGCTCGGATCCCTTGGCTGAAAGTGCCCATTCTTCACAGGAGCTGAGTGCTCGCTGCCAGGCAGGACATGGGCGAGCGTGGAGCTCCCTGCTTCTGGAGCGCTTGCAGGCACAACCAGCTGCCGGGCCCTTCCTGCAAACACAGGGCTGCAGTCCAGGCGGGCGCATCAGTGTGAACCCTCATCAACGTCATGTGCCGAGAAAGTAGCTCTGTGGCAGAACAAAAACTAAACTGTCTTACTCAGTACACTTCCAACACTCTCATCGTCCAGAGTAGTGCTGAAAGTGTTGATCAAGAAGAGGAAGGCTAACCTCTACAACTGGCCATGAGTTTTCCAATTTTTTTTGAAAAGTTGAAAGTTATCGAAGTTTTTATTTTTTTCTTTCAGAAATATAACATTTTTTTATTAGATTCTTAAGAAAATATCAGCAATGAACCTGACTTCACTGTCAACATTCAAATTCTTCTTCTGCCATTCTCTTAAGCTCTATTCAGACATTCAAAGTTCTTTCACCTTGCATAAATGACATATCTCTTGGGTCTGAGAAAGAAACTGGTTCTTTACATGATTTGTGAGGCAAAGTATACAGGTCCAGGTCCCAGCTCTAGAACATCTCAAGCTCTTAGGACCCTTTATTTAATTCAAGGGCTACATAGGGCTGGTAGACATGACACAGGAGAAATGAGAAATATGCGCCCTTGTGTACCTGAGTGGCCAAGCAGCCAACTTATGGGATTTCAAAGACCAGGAGTAAGCAGCTGAATCAGGGACCTGGCCAGGTCAGTTCTGCTGACCTGCCAAGACATGTCTACTTCAGAGTAAATAGAATTGGATTCACTGATTAGGAATGCAGCATTGCAGAGATCTGGCCAAACTCCCACCTGGATGATGCTTACAGGGATAATGCTTACAGGGGGAGCAGTCCAGGGGAGCATTTTTAATGCTGAACTGCCTACAGCTCTCTCACTTTGAGCATGAACATGGAAAATCTCAGGTGTGTCCCAATATACGATAGAAGAGTTTTTGAAATCTGAAACAGTTTTGCAGAATGCAAAAATTGTTTGCCACCCACAGCTAGTTACAGTTTTATCAGATGCTGGAGATTGTTCTCGTGAAAGGAAGACCTTCCTCATTTGGGACTGATAAGAAAAGTAAGAAAATCCCAACCACATTGTCAGATAAACAAATGTGATATTGCCCAAGATAATTCTTGCAGAGGTAAGTCTGGAAATAGAAAACTCAACTTCCTATTCCATAAACAGCAGCAAAGGATGCTGAGACAACACAAGAAATTAATGGAGAAGGAAGAGTATGTCAAGGTGGAGAAGAATCAGCCTAGAAAAAGAGCAACAGTGAGAGTATCTATGAGATGAAGAGAAGCCAAATGAATTGGCTGATCACTACAAGATGTTCTCTGGATAGATGGCTTGGTTAATGTGGAGAGCTCCATCTTCTCTATTTTTGTGTCCAGTTACGGAAAAACATGGATAGTCTCACCACAAACTGAAAAGAAAGGAAGATATGAGTTTATGGCAATGGAAATTACTTTTTCATATATATCGTTTGCAGTTTAAAGGCGCCTTCCTTTTAGAAGGAAAACAATATATGGCTATATGCAAGAATAGAAAAAGGCATTAAAATAATCACAAGATTAACCATAACTCTGTCAACCTGATATCAGTGTCAATCAGTATAACAGAATAGCATACATGGGATTCATAAATAAATGAATCAAATGAGAGAACTGTAATGTGCATCAATATACAAAAAAAAAAAAAGTAACAGATTTTTTCAAAGTCAGTATCTTTTTGGTCATGTCACAGATTTGGCTGATAAATACATCAATGTTTATCCAACATGTGAAATATATACATGAAATTGCTGTTAAAAATGATTTACCTAAGAGACTATACTTCTGCAGAATCATCATAAAATAATAGATGATAGAACTATTGAACCAACCAGTCTCAAACATAAGGGTACCTAGGGAATAATCATTAAAGAAGTGCATTGTTAGTGTGTGTCTTGCCTCTTTCTATCATTTAAATTTAGTAATGAGCTGGATGGAAATATAATGCTGTGAATAAAGCCTGCAGATAGAGCAAAAATTGGAGGACAGTTAAACAGTAAAATGATCGTGTCCTCCCTCCAGCAGATGTGATAAACTGTGCACAGACAAAGAGAATTAATTTACTGTGAAGTCAAATAGTTACACACTCAGAAAAAGGACACAAACTGTGTTTATGGGAATAGAGAACTTCTCTTTTTCTGTGAAAAAAAAGTTGAGGAGTCACAGTAGATGGTGGAATCTTCAATGAAATGCGGTGGCTGAAAGGGTTAATGTGTTTTTTAAAGGTATAAGGGATGTCTATCATCTCCATGTATGACATTGGTCACCTGAATAAAGTATGACCATTTCTAGCCTCAACAAAAAGAATGAGAAATTGTCCTCTCAGCTTTTCAGTCCTTTCTCCATATGTTGGCTAGGATCTGAGAGACAGTTAACTTGTGAATCTGAAAAATATCAGAAGTTACGTCTCTACATTTGATGTATACTTTCATCTATAGGACCTATTAGTTACAAGCATTACGCAGGATGACAGATTTCATTGTGTCATGTTTGAGTAATTGTTATAAAAATTTAATAGAGCTCCTAATCAAGTTATCAGCTCTTCAGTGCTGCAACCTCATTTTCATTAGTGTTTTGAGCAAACTGCTATGATCGGTAATAAATAATAATTATTAATTATTAAGAGATGAGGCACATAATACACACTGATGTCCTAGCTCCCTTAGCTTTGAAGCTGCTCACATCTGCAATTTAATTTTAATTCAATGCAATATAATTAACCTAGCAGGCACTTGCACCAATTTACATCTGCCTAACAAGCTCCTGAAGACTCGAGAGCATCATATAGATAAAGTAAAACTTGTAAGGTATAAGGACTGGATAGTCTGTATTTCTAGAGGAAATAAAGAGAACTTGGCTTGTTTAGTTTCATGAAGCAAAGTAGTAGTATTTCTCCTCAAAATTACCATGGAGCCAGCGGAGAACCATAGAAGAACCAACCAAATAAACAATAACAACAGAAGAACGTACAAGATGAAATATGTATTTGGAATTTTCATTGTTTTATCATGCATTTTATCTTGCATAAAATAAACCTTAATCAAGGTTCTCTCTATGACCATAGCAAAAAAAAATCCCTAGATTTTAAAAATTGAAGTTAAAAACCTCAATGGATTTGCAGAAACATAGCAGCCCTGAAATGAAACACGCTTCCCTAAGGTTTAGGGTCACGGAGGTGTAAACATGTAAATATTCTACAAATTCTACAAATACAGCAGCAGCAAGAGGAAGACTAGGGAAAATGTGGTCCCGCTGCTGAACAGGGTGGGTGCCTTGGGGACAGAGGATGCAGAGAAGGCAGAGTAACTAAATGCCACTTTTACTTCTGTCTTTACTGCCAAGGCCAGTCCTCGTGAACTACAGAGCCCAGAGGCAAGAGAGAACCAGGAGACAGGAGGACATTCCGCTGGTTGAGGAGGATTGGGTTAAGGATTATTGAGGCAAACTGGACACTCATAATTCTATGGGCGCAGAAGGGCTGCACCAAAGAGTGCTGAGGGAACTGGTGGGAGTCATTGCTCAGCTGCTCTCCAGCACCTTCGAGAGGTCATGGAGGGCAGGCGAGGTGCCTGAGAAAGAATCATAGAATCACAGAATGCCTAAGGTTGGAAGGGACCTCTAGAGGTCATCTAGTCCAACCCCCCTGCACACCCAGGGCCACCTAGAGCA
>JAWLRI010000700.1:2438230-2458253 GCA_034781795.1 Crypturellus tataupa | reverse complement strand
CAAGACCCACTTGGATGCAGTCCTGTGCCATGTGCTCTGGGTGTCCCTGTGTGTGCAGGGGAGTTGGACTAGATGACCTCTAGAGGTCCCTTCCAACCTTAGGCATTCTATGATTCTATGGTCACTGGAAACAAAATATAGTCAAAGAGACAGGATACAGGCAACCTTATAATATGTTCTTGGGAAGACTTTTCATCCTGGGTTTATGAATTTCTTCATCCTGAATTCATTAATATCTTCAACAGAAGAAATTATGTATTGCAGATCATTAAAGAACTGAAGATTGGTTGAATATTTTTTCATTAGAAGGGCTTTGCATAAATGGAGATGGCTATGTATTACAGATAGGGATGACAATATGGAAACTGCTGGTCTCGCTTCTGTAACCATTAGGTGCGAGAGAGAAGACCTTTTATAGCTCTCAGTTTCTTGGAGTTTCCACATGGCTGGTGTGGGACCAACATGTTAAGCAACACGGAGCATTTTGAGAGAGAAAATTCTCTGAAACCCAAGCACCATTGCTGTAACATTACGGGAAGGGTTATGAGACTAGAAAAAGGGTGTACCAAGCAAACAAAGTAAAAATTGTTAGTTAAATAAGAATCATTCTCCAAGGCTTTGATGACTGGTTCATATAGGCAGTCTGGAGCTTTTTTTTTTTTTTTTTTTTTTTTGCTTTTTTTCAACGGAGAATTCAGATCCACAGTAACTTTTATAGCAACCAGAAGGTCAGGTACAGGAGCTCAGTTTGTGCCCTTTGACAATCCAAACACAATTTCTTCATGCTGAGTATGAGTAATTAACTGACCTTGAGTGAATTACAGCAACTGGGTTATCCATCTTTGATAATGTGAGAATTATTAAGCAGCAAACTGTGAAGCCAACAGCATATCAGAAAATGTGCAAAACACACTAGCACATATCCCGAGTCTCTTGAACTGCCAGGACATTGCAGTGTAGAGAATGGTGATAAAAACATTAAGACTGGAGAGCAAATGTAACGGAGAGGAAATGGGAAGTCCCGGGACATGGAAGCAGTTTAGGGATCAGTGGCAGAAGGGCTGTGGGAATGGCACCCAGTTTAGCAGGTCCTCGAGGTCCCCACACATCTAGTTGCAGCTGTTCGGACCACCTACAAATCAGGGGGCAGCCCATATACAGGCTAAAACAGAGAGGACATAGAAGACAAAAACCAGCTTGGAGCTCTTGGCCCAAGGTGACAAGGGACATCAAGGAAATCCTATTGACTCACAGAGGTGGGACAGGAGTGCCAGCACCGAAAGGGCACAGAGGTCTTTCCAGACCCAGGCACCCTTGCCACCCAACACAGGGCCCATGTGTGTGATATGGACTGGAAGCCTGCATGTTTTTTTATCCTGGTCACCATAAGGGATCCTGGCCTGGCCAGTTGGGTACAAATATCGTGATACACGGCCATTGAACACAGCCTTTGAGTAAGGGCATCTTTGTCAGCATGCAATATTTTATTTTTTATTTTTTTAATAAATCACCTCTGCTTTCTATGAGGCCTCACACTGTACTTGGCTGCACATTATTTCCTCCAGCAGCGGAGAAGAAACACAGCACTGCATGGATGGCAGGGAAATCCAGGGTGAGAACGCAAACTGAGGGAGGGTAGGGGAGGTGAAGATTACTTAAGGGATTACAGTGCCTAGCGGAAGAAAAGCAGGAGTTTGTTCAGACAGATAGAATATATGAAGGTCAATCAGGAGAGGTACAGTGGAAGCAGCAAGAGGAATTTATGGAAGTAGTACAGAAAAAGGAGGGTTCTGAGACCAAGGAAGGCTTACAGAAGACAGAAAAACATCATTAAGAGAGCTTGAATAAGATGCCTCAGGAAGCTGGAGAAAACCTTTAAGGCTACAGGAGGCATGTGCGGCCTGCAGCAGCCGCTGAGGTAAGAGCGAGTGTGTCAGAGACCTGTGCCGACCAGCCCACAGCTTGCTCCAAACACAAGTGCGCGTTTGATGGCCAGCAGGTGCCAGCGCGGACCCAAGACAGGAAGATGGGTCTCGGGCAGGTGGGGCTAGTGGTTAATCGCACCTGGAAGGGCACCTTCGGGGAGGCATCCTCACAGCTCCCTGCAGCCCCAGGGCCCGCTGGCAGCGATCCCTGATGTCTCCTCCCGCAAACGTCGGAGCTTTGCAGCAAATCCGAGAGATATTTTGAAGCAGAAGGCCACGTTAAATTCAAACAAGAGGGTATTTTATAAATGAGTACTGTCAGCAGGGCACCTCTTGGAACAAGAGATCAAAGTGAAGTCACGCAACTCCAGCAGCAAAACCTTCCTTTCCAAAAGAGGCAGCTTGATTCTCCTGAAGGTGCAACCTTCTGCAGTCTAGATTCCCATTAGTCTCATCTTTATAGCTAATGCTTCATTTATTATTATTTCTTAATATCAGAGGCTCACCCTGTTTGGCACGCAAATATCAACCATTGCGGAGGCTCTTCCAGCCACGTTCCTCAAGATGTCTCCCTAACAAATCCCTACTCCTAACCTACCAGACCAGATATTCCTTCATATCCCCTCATGGGGTTTCAGGACCACCAACGGCCCTATGGCTACCAAAGAGCCTAAGCACATCCTAAGAGTCCTCATTTTGGAACCATTATAGATTTGGCAATTTGTCTCTTCAGGGACATTAACGAAACAAAATCAGAAATAGGGTAGGGTTTTTTTAGGGTTCTTAAAAAATCTTTTTATGCTTCAGCAAGCCCAAAGACACCACAGATAAGAAAAATATCGACTAGTGTAAGCATCTCCTAGCTCAGTTTTCTCACTGTGTCGGGATGCTCTTCGGGCTTCTGCACAGAGCCACAAGGGGATTCCAAGCTCCCCTCCTGGAGCGTAAATCCCTTCTCCTACACTGGGAAAGATCTGCCACTCCATGCTGCTTTTCATCTCTCTCAAAGACAAGAACATTTTTCTCCTTCATCTTCCAATTCCCTCAGTCAGGTGTGTCCCTCACCTCCATCAGATGAGCAAACTGCTCCTCAGTGGTACTGAGGAGTGGTTCAATGACTGCTCTTCTGGGGGTCAGAGCTGATCCAAGGCAGCAACCATGAGCCTGGCTATTCCTTTAAAACACCAAATCAAACTTTAATGATCCTTTTTCTCTTAGAACACAAGAATTTCTCTCGCCGCCTTTTGCGGGCTCAATAGGAAAGCACAGCACATGGCAGTCACGTGCTGTGCTGCACTGCTAGTCAGAGACCTAGCAAGGAGCATTCACAGCACTACATGAGCAAAGTCCTCCCGTCATCCCACAAACACTGCACATGTGCAGGCTGCTTTTCGTCTCAGCTGGTGGACTCCTTTGCAATCAGGAAAGTGCCACCAAATGCAGACATGCAGCCTACGTGGATGCTGTGGTTGAGACTAGGAGGTAAAGAGGGACGCTGTGGATAAGCAAGCTCAACTCGATGCTCCCTCCACTCTTTTAATGCCTCGCAAATTTGCTTCCAGTCATTGTTTGCACATAGTGTAAGTTCCCCACCTGATGAATAAAAAAAGATCCCCCTCGCTGAGCTCCCAAGTGTTTCCCTTTATGCATTTTACCTGTAACGGCAATTGCATGCAAGTAACTAAAAATGGAAGCGTAGCAAGAAAAGAGAATTAGCTGTAGAGACAGAAGCAGCTGGGGAAAAGGGAAAACGTACCCATGGTGCCTCTCCCAGTAGATTAATTTATTTTCAGCCTCCTAACACAGATGTGTCTTTTTGTGCAAAGCAGCACAGTATTTGCTTCAAGAAAAGTCTGGTAGCAGAATACGAGTGTTTGTGAACTTAGGAAGAGGCCGATAATGTGAAACAGCTTGGAAAACACACATTTATATTTGAATGGGTAGCACAAATCACCTCAGGAGGACACTTAAAATTAGCAGACATTAATGAGCTGCCTTGCAAAGAAACAAAAAAACAAAACTGTGCGCACAACATGACCATTAACAAAGACAGTGGCTCTATCCCTGCTCTGTGCCCTTACACCCCAACCACAAGCAGGAGGACATGAACAGGCTCAGAACACAGCACCTTCGAGGCGGCCCCAATCCAAGGGAGTCCTGCAAGCCAAGCAGCCATCCGCTCACCTAGCCCATAGGGGTTACGGACTGCTCTTGCCTCTCCCCTGTAGGGAATACTGCCTTCCCCAAAGACAATCACTCCCCAAAACAAGTCATGATGGAAGAATAACACGAAAAAAAAAAAAGAAAAGGCTTGTTGTTTCTGGTCCAAACTGTCTTTCTATCCTGATCCTGTACAAGCACATCTGAAACAAATAAGCCAAATTCTGTAACAGCATCAGCAGAAGCAGGTTGGGACTGTGAACAAGCAGGTGAGCCTGGACCAGCCTCTGCTACAGCCCCATCAGTGAGAATGGCCCCACACGCCGGGTCTAGGTCTGCGACTAATTTCCCTTCTGAAGGGAGGAAGCAAATAAAGTTATTTCATGATGCAGGCACCAGCTTTTCTTTCGGAAGAGGCATTGTGTTCACAGAAATCCTGATTCATAGCATATTGAAATAGTAAGAATACTTCTCTGGATTTTAGTATGTTTTGAATCAGACTCATAGGGAGCGTAGCAAAGAGGCTTTCTTAAAGCTGCAGTTCCAATACGGAAAGACCTGCAGGTTATTTTCTGGAGTGGCTCTGCTATATCCACTTCCTTGGCTACATTTGTAATTTATGTATACACACCAGGTACTGCATAACATGATTACAGTTTCTGTACATCCTCTACCCTCCACTATCAGTGTTCATGAATTAAAAAAAAAAAGGGCAAAAAAAAAAAGGCAGGAGAACTTTGTGTTAAAGATGATCTACACACAAAACTTAAGCTTTTAATAAAACCATTTTGTTAAAAAACAAATTAGTGAGGATTAGAATTTTACATAAAAATTCAGAAATTACAAAAATGGCATTACATAATAAATATAACCAGAATATGTGGGAACAGTTAGACAGGAAGATCTACAGATCTATGCATCAAAAAATACACAGTGGTTCCTGAGTCACTTGTGCTTCTGTTGAGGTGGTTCTGTGGTAACATGATTGCAGGACACAATATTCTCTGTGCTAGTTAAGCCTCATCTCTCAATTCAGTAACACTGAAGCTATATGTACCATCTCCTATCACAACTGAGAAGCTCTCCAAATGCCTGAGAAAGAAAGTATCTGAAGCCTAAGAGAAGTGCTCCGAGCAAAGAGCCATGCGCTGCAAGCAGCCTGCAGGTCAAATGCCTTCCCCGCGTCGGCTGGCCACAGACACACGTCCAGCTGCTGCCCTGAAGGGCAGTGCTGACCGAGAAGACCTCGGTGCTGTCTTAGCCAACTCGTTCTACAATAAATAGTAACGCTCCATGCCGAGAAGTACAATTTTACTGTACATACCATTACATATCAGCAAGTTCTACAAAAACAGAGACTGCAGGAGGAAAGAAAGAGGAAAGGGAGGAGAGAGAAACAGGTTGAGCAGGTATCAGCCTTTTTAGGCTCCTTCCTTTCCTATCCACATCTCTCCCAGCACAGAGCAAACATCCCTCAGGAACCCCAAACCACTGAGTCACAGCCCAATAGCTGCTGCTTGATCTCCAAGGTCTCTATTTGGACATACTACTAAAAGAGGGAAAAAAAAGAAAAACACTGCAGACAGCATTAGGTTATACTGTTCTATCAAAGTGCATCTTTCTTCTGCACATATACCTACTTATGTGAATCACTCCTTCATAAGGCTTTCCAATATATCTGAAATGTTAAAAATCTGTATCTAATAAATATTGTAAGAAAATATCTTTTTTAGCATTTACATATGAAAAATACAAAAAGATGTGGTCATTGTAAGACTACTTCTTCAATTTCATCTTCTAAAGAACCAATGGCTTTAACTGCTGGCTTGCTTGTAGGGTGATGCAGACGGTGTCTTAGATTTCGTTCTTCACTGAAAATCTCACTGTCCCCTTTTGCTTTGATTTTACTTTTTTTATTGACAGGAAGGGTATTACTAGGATCCCAATCTATGTCAAAAGGTGTCGTATCATTACTTTTAGAAGTATGAGGGGAATTGGCACTACTTCCAAAGAGCTGTTCCATTAGATTGGATTTCTTCTCTTTTTTACCATTGAAACCTATGTTTTCCGTCATGTTCTCTTCCGAGTGATCACTTTTTGGATTGAGCCAACTCGATCGCCCTGATCCTTTTCCAAAGGAAGGAACATAGCTACCAAATATTAACTCACTACTCAGATCTGAGGTCCTTGGATTTCTCTGCTTCTGCCCTTGTGTTCTTGTGGCGTCATCCTGGCTGTCGTACTGGGGAAATCCATTAACAGCCTTTTCTGGAATCTCAAAGAATGGGTTAGTTTTCTCTTTTTTCTCTAGGGAGTCAGATTTTCTTGACGTATTTGTGTGCAGTGTGTGGGAAGAAAGTTTCATGTTCACTATGTTTTGAGCTTCTCTGTCAATTTCATGCATTTTAGCAAGCAGCAACTCTTTTTTTCGTTGCTCCTCCAGCATTTCAGGGCTTCCTTTCTCTATTTCAGCTTTGTGCATTTCTGACTCCATCTTTGTTTTTTCTTCTTTATCCAATAAAAAGCCACTTTCTTTTTTTGTTTTGTCAAATTCTTCCTTTTCCAGCTCTGCAGGAAATGTTTAAACATGAGTTAAAGTAATATGACTTCATAAAAACACGTTGAAAATAACACAACCAAAAGCCGTACAGTTTTTACTATGCTCTTCCACGCTTAGCATGGTTTTACCATGGCAAAACTAAGTTCTACAAAAATTGCAACCAAATGCACACCAGGTTTCCTACTAAAATATAAAGAGTAAACTGTCATTTTATGATGGGGCTAGGACATTATTCTGATTTTAATCCTTCAGAAGAATTGCATTTCTGTCAAGTGCCTTCTTATTTCCTGGGCTTGAATGAGGATGAGTATAACCACTTATTTTAATAGCTCTGACTTGCAGAGTACTTTGTTTTCTTTGTCAGCACCACTAATTTCAGGACAGTTTTGTGATACACCGTTTTTGCCTTAAGGAGAGCTACTTTTGTAAACCAATCTGGATGAAAAATAAAACAAACACAGAAAGTCATTACTAGTTTTGAGCTGTGAGTGACTTAAACTGTACTATCTGCTCTGCACTCGAAACACCTTCACACAAGTGTCCTGCCCATTTCCATGCAAACTCCACGAGAGTGACAGAAATAGCTTATGTCAGTCATGTATCACTTTTCCAAGTTAAATAAATAGATACCTTTCTGTAGGTAAGATGGTAAAATAGCAGATTATATAGTAAGATGGGAAACGGTGACAAAGAACAAAAATAAAACGTTTTCTTTTACTAAGAAACAAAATAGAGCAAAATCTTGACTTAAGTTGTGCATTGATGCAGTGGAAGTAGCAGACTTTGCACTGGATTTTTCTCTGAAAACAGCTACAGATTTTTTAGAACTCTTCCTTGCCAACTACAGGAAGTGTTTATGTTCATTCACCACAGCCACTCAAAAAGTAATTTAACCTGACTGGATGTAGTCCATAAAAAGCACTTCTAAATATTAACAGACTCACAAGTCTAAGTGATTTCAATACATTTCAAAAAAAATGAACAAAAAAGAAAGTAAAATGAAAATGTAATGATAGAAATTGACATCTCTCAAACAGCCACAGCCAAATGATCCATACAACCACAAGTGAAAAGAGAACCTACAATTTCATATGATATAAGCAGATAATGTCCTGAAAAAGTGCCATATTAATGAAAACAGATTTGTTCTAATAATAAAGACATCCTGCCTACCTTTATAACATCTAGCAAGTTAGAAATAACACTAGCTCTTAGCTGTCATGCCATCCCAATTTCATAAATGAAAAATCTGTCAGGCTTCAGTATTTCTTAATGGGCAACATTTTTAGCAGTGATTGGGTATGCAGTAGCAAATTAAAAGATATCTTGTATTTCTTTTTGATTCTGTTTGCATAACATAATTGAAAATAATTTTCCACCGTAGTGGTCTCTGCAAAATCACTTTGCTGCTCTCACAAGAAACCATTAACCTTCTCTGATCAGTATTCTATGTTGTATTATATTTTGCAGCTTGCAGCTGCCCACTTCCTTACCATCTTGTAGTTTCTGAATCCTGTACTCTAAAGCCTGCAGTTCCTGAACATGTTTCAGTTCCTCTTCCCTCTCTTGCTCTTGTTGCAGGCCGGCTTGCTCTTTCAACTCTCTTTCTTGAGTTTCTTTTTCCTAAAATAAATTTACACAAATCAGACACTGATGGAGAAAAAAAACCCTCAAAAACCCCAACTCACAACAAACACACCCACCCTCCCTCCCACCCCCTCCAAAACCCGAGAACTTTTATGTCCCTCTGCAATCATATTTGTACTACTCATAAAAATGAGCAAAACATGGAAAACAAACCAGCTTTGGCACAACCCAGGGGGTTGGCCCTAAAACCTTATTACCTGTAACACAGGTTTTATGTACCTGAAACAAAATTAATAGACCATCAACTATAATCTGTATTACACATTTCAGAAAGTCATTGCAATGCCAATGCTGTAAAGCAAAATTAACCCCCATTAGGGTACAGTTCTCTTTAGAAGTCATTAGCTGTCTTTTCAAGGTCTTTAACGGAAGATAGACCACCCCCTTCCTCATTTAACGAGTTAGTAATTAACTACCTTTATTTCTACAGTCTGATTTCTTTTGTGAGTGGGACACAGATTCAGAGTGTCACAGGGGTATTTAAAGTTACTTAGTATCAAATAATAAACAGTAAAAGAGAAATATTCATACTTGCAAAAAAAATCTGCTAATGAGTTTAACTGTGTTTAAAAAAGAAAAAACGCAGAAAAGATATTGTGACAAGGAAAAAATCACTAACAGGCAGAAGTAATGGCAATAAATTAGAGAAAAAAAACAGCTTAATCTGCTATTTAGATGCTTTTTAGCTGGTATTTATGTCTAAGAGCCCAACAGCGTCTTCAAGAAATAAAATAGTTTCTGCTTAATAAACAATGAAAACAGAACTATTACTCAGAACAACCTCAAATATTTTTCCTCATGTGCCTGAATTCTTTTTTTAAAAAGTGAACTTCAGAGATGGCCATCAAATATTCAAAATGCCTGCCTCAGAAAACTGATGGAAATGCAGATTTCCTTTGAAGCAATGTCTGTACACTAGCTAAAGAGATTTGTAAAATGACATAGAGTTGGACACTGTGACCTCCACTCGTAGCTACTGTGCGAGTAACCAAGCTGCATATCCAAATGCTGGAAGAATGCATACATTAAAAATTACAGAAAGGATTCTGGAAGAGAGGATGTGTGAATGAAATTGTCTTGATCTTTCTCCTGATAGGAAGGAACCATTATTTCTTACAAATATTTTTAACCTTATGCAATCAAGATCAGTATTTGTACAATTTGTACAAGCGTCTGTGCAATTTTACCATAAAAAAACTTTAATTATGTGAAGTTCTCAAAAGTATTAGAAATATCAAGATACTATTTTATAACAAAAAGAGAAATAGAAAAACAACAAAAAAAAAATCCAACCACATTCACATAGCTGGACAAATGACAGAAGAAATACCAAAATTATGACCATAAGAGGAAGTGTTGGATTTAGGCATTGTGAAAGAAGGCTGGAAAGTAAAAAAGTCATAATTAAGACCAAACCAAAAGAAGAGATGAGGCAGCCAACACTGTGTTACAACAGATTGTTCAAATAAGCATTAGAAATAAAGAAAAGGGAAGAAAACCAAAATGAAGTCTCCTAAAAACTTCAAAGAAATGACAATGGCAGAAAAAGAAACAGACCGGATTATTGGCAACCAGTAAAACCCACAATACGAGGGATTAAGTGTCACAAAAATGCAGCACAGTATGTCTGTAAGTTTACAGTTCCCCTTAATATTTTAATACTTAATCAATTTTATGATCAGCATATTTATATTTGTATATTTATATGTATTCAAAAATATAGGCTGATGGTCCTATAAGTACATTATTTGGAGCAAGTCAAAATTTTTATAGAACTCACTATTCTGGGAGGATTCTTTTCTTTCTTATTTACAGTCTCATCACAGACAAGTTCTGATTCTAGAGGAAATTCTACTGGTGAGAAGTATCCACTGGTTTGTACTCCTTTTGTGAGCTGTGCTCCTTTTTTAGTATTTTGGTTGTTGGCTGTAAAAAAGCAAAAAAAAAAAAACCCAAAAAAGTCACATTCTCACTTGAAAATACTCCACAATATATCAATTCCCCATTTTTAAGTCTTTGCAGCTTTGCATAAGGAGTATATAAGAACCAATGGAAGTGGGAAGTGTTGACAAGTTTCATTTAATTGTTTTCAGTACCTGTAAAAGCTAATTAAAACAAAAAATTGCATGCAAAAATTTCTATGGAAACAAGTCCCTAAACTGAAAACAAACAAACAAAACAAAACAAAAACATAAATAAATAATCAACGAAAAAGCCACCCTTAAAAGTAGTCATAAAATCATTCGGGCATATTAAACACTTTAAAAAAATCCCTATAAAATGTCTTGTTCATCTTATTGCTTGTCACAGAAGCTACATGTAGAGAAGCAAAGTCACAAACTTGAAATTCACTTGTTTGCATCTTTATGGAATGACTTCAAAAAAATCTGAATGTAAAATGGAAAATTAGAATATCAATAGTAAAATGGGTAACAGATTAATGCTTGAACTGCTGACATTAAATATTTAAAATAGTCCTAGAAAATCCCACTGATACAGTGAAAACAGTCTGGGTACACAAATAGGCACACGTACACACACACATATATGCAGGTAGCATAAGGCTTAAAGCTGCCTTCTCACACCAGAATAAAATGCACTGACATTTTTTGAATATTGTGTTCTAGGATAAAAGAAGTACAGCTCATCTGACAGAGCAGTTAGACCAACATGTATCTTTCTTCGTGATGAGAGCTGCATCCAAAGTACTGTGAATGTTCCTGAACAAGCAGCAGCAGGTTTAAACACTAAATAGCATAAATAGTATAACGCAACAGAAATCTAACTTAAACATGGTACTATTTATTTTTATGCCTCCACTGCTTTATTCAATTTACCTTTTTTTCTTTGTATAACATCCACATCCTTTCTTGGTGATAGCTTCAACATACGATTAGCATATATATTTTTTGCTTCAAGTTCTCTTTCTTTTTCCTGCAAATGAGTTAAATATAACAGATTATTTTATTTAGTAGTCACTAGTATAAGTTGCAAATAAGATTAAAATACATGCTATCAGTAGAAGATGAATTAATGGTATCAAAAGTTAAGCCCAAGGTTTTAAAGAGAATGATCACATTCTTAACTTTTCATGTACAGTTATAGCAGCAAGAGATTTTTCTCCCTAAAACTCATAAGCTAAATATTCTGAAGTAAGACAGCATCTCTGTTGTTAAAATAATATTTTTATGAGGCAGAAATGATTTTTTTGGTATCACAATAAATTAAAAAGTTCCAAGCTAGCATTGACATTTGTCACATGGAATATTAGTGCCTCAGAGCAGAAACTCACTGCATTACAAAGACATTTACTGAATGACATGCAGGTATGAGAAATCATCTGAAAAAAAAAAAATTTTTAATATAAAACTCTCCACAAAGAAATATTCTTAATCTATGTCCTTTAAACAAGTACGTTTATTAATGTGCTATTAATTCCCCAGGCCTGGCAGCTGGAAAGGTGGCTAACTGGAAAGCCTGCATTATATTTCCACGTTTGACTGGAAATGGTAATTCTTGGCTATGGACTTGGTCTTGATTTTCTTAACTATCTCTACCAATAATGATTAACGTGGAGACATTCTTGCTCAAAATAAGACTGTAAGGTCAGAGCACTGAGCTTGTCAATCTAAAGCAGGAAAAGAACTCACATGTGACATAATTAACTGCCCATCACAACGTGCATTCACTAGTAAACTATGCAAACTTAATTACAGATTTCCAAAGATAAAATACCAGAACACAGTCACCATCTTTTATTGCTTGATGTTTTACCTTTAGCTTCTGATTTAACTGATGCACCTCTTCTTGGAGAATTCTGTTTTCCTCGTGAGCTTCATGTACCTTTTTCTTCTCGGAAAGTAACTGTCTTTGAAAACTGCTACTACTTAGTTCAAGATTTTTCTCCAGATCCTTCAATTGAAGCAGTGAAATATTAATTTTTAAATGAAGAGAATTACTCTTCACAATCCAGGTACTTAAATTACACCTGAAAACCAGCATGTTGGATTCAGCTGCTGGTTCCACCATTAAAACAACTGGCTCCCCAGATTTAAATGCTAACATTGAGGGGGGAAGCAGGCAGGGCACCTGCAGGAGCTGCAGCTCATCCTTCTGGAGTACTGAGAGGTGATCTGAGGACAGAATGGGAACACACACAACTTCTCCATTTTATTAGCCTGTAGGCACAGATATGAAGAAGACTTTCAGATCTCTAAAATGACTCTCAAACTGCCTCACAGCTTGGGATTAAAAGGAAAGAGACACGAAATAATACCCAAACTTTCTTTAATAGAAGCAGTTTTGTGATTGAAGTTTCACTTTGAGACTCTCACCTTGCAGTATTTGGTTTAAGTGAATCTGTGATGATAACAGAAGGAAAGGAGTAACCCCCCTACTTTTTAAGGTACTTTAATATGATCAGTACTACAAATGCTGTAATATCTGATTGTAAAACTGTACTCATTAGATGATGATGCTACAAGGTGAGGTTATTCAGGTAATTCATAATATTATATATTGGGATTGATTTCATTAAAGCTTAGTTCCAGTTTATTTTTCCCCTCAATATCTATTATATCTGTGATGCATTTTACACAATTATTAATACAGATAATATTAACATCATTTTAATGACCAACTCAAATTTAAATTAAAAGAAAAATAGTATTGCATGCAAATACTAACAATTTAATACCACTTAAAAACAATAACAATTTTTTTAGTGCACATATTTGTAAATATTTTTGCTGAATAAAATTAAATTACAATGCACAAATTGCTAAAATGGATAGCCACAAGATGTGCTAAAGTTAATTTTCGTATTAAAAAAGAATTACTCTATTTTTGTCCGACTCAGCCATCAGACTGTGCAGAACAGAGGACAATCAAACACAGTATAAATGCAGTCAGCAAAACTGAAAGGAAAGAAAAAAGGAAAAGAATGGTTGCATTTTTTAAGTTTTACAATACCAGTCTTTAAATGCCCAGAAAATGTTTTTAATATATGATTCTTCTTCAGGAAGACAAATTAGCCATACAAAGTTATATTATAGCTGCATCCATACTTGCAATATTTATACCAGTTATCCAAAATATTTAAAAGAATAAGACTACATATACATACTGACAATATATACTTGATTTGTAAATAGTATTTTGAATGCACAAACACTGAGTATCTAACTATACAATCACCTTGGAAATAATCTATGTGGTGCTATTCACATGTAAAAAGAATGATTTTTCCATTCGTCCCATTACTGTGAAGAAATATTGGTACTTTAATTTCTTATAAAAAGGAAGCCATCTCACCTTAATTCTTTTTCCAGTGTCCTCCAGTCTATTCTCCGCATAGGCCAATTTCTTCGACAGGTCATCCCTTTCAGCAAGGTGCTTATCTGCAGACAGCTTTTTCAGTTTCTGCAAGACAGTTTTTGTTCTGTACAGCTCATCCTCCGAATCTCTCAGCCTCCTCTCTGCGGCACGTTCTCTCTCCTGCGATTTTCGTAAACGCTCCCTTAATATTCTGATCTCAGTGTTGTGGCGAGCAAGGAGCTGAGAGATTTCATTTTCAGTATCTTCAAACTTATTCAAGGCTTTCTCCTGCCTGTGCTGGAGCCTCTTGAGCGCCCTGTTTTCTTTCTGCAGCTCATCTAGTTTGATGTGCAGCTCAGTCAGCTCATTTCGGAGCTCATTGATTTTCAGCAGCCTGGCAGACAGAACCCTTTTTGTAACGAGATCTATATCTTTTGCAGGAGAATCCCTAGTGAGGCTCTGGGAACGGAAACCCCACCGCGTCCCTCTTTTGCTTGGTGCATATTTGGAACACAGATTCTTTGTGGCTAAGAGAGGAAAAACAAAAAGCATGTTTACTGTAAGACGCTGTAATTTGTCTGTTCAGGCATCCTTCTTGAAATATACCTCTCTCTGAAATAATTTTATTATACAGCAAAAACTGTAGCTTTTATAACAGAAAATAGAAAGCATATAGAAATAGGCTGATGCTCATTTTCATAGATAAAAAGTGGATGATGTACATATCAGTATAACCTTATCAGTAATAAGTCATATTTCATTAATATTCAATGCTCGATTAAAATACTTAAGATAGAAAATCTGTATTCTTTTCCATACAATATTCTTACGTTTTTAAAGCGACAATGGTTAGCTGAGCTTTAGCTGGATATATATTATGCATGATGTAATTCTTCTACACAAATGCAACAGTATTTTCGAATCCAGCTGCCACACTTACAGACAAACCAGCAAATTTAAAGGCGCAGTGTGAAGTCTCCAAAGCAAAATTACAAATCCCATAAAAATTCAGCCCTCTCTTAAATAATTAATTCTTGTAGCAAAAGTTATTTTACACAGAATATCCATGTTTAGTTACTAGTAGTCATCACACTCGATTCTATCTGAATTTACTATTTTATTATTATCCTCACAGATAAAAGCTGAACATTTTATTTCCATCTTACTTGCCTTTCAAGCCATACTCAAAGAACAAAGCATGCAATCCACAGAAAATAACTCTTAAAACAAATGTGTATATTTAAAATAACTGTGTATTGCACGTTCCTCTAAAGATTTTGCATGCATACGCATCCATTCTGTGCTTCATGCTCATTTTGTCCATAGCTTGGGTAAAAGCAAAAAATTCCATGTAAGGAACGTTTCCATCACATTCAGGTACGAGGTGATGAAGCAGTGCACCCCGCAGGTGTGGCACCGTGCCTTTCACCAATGAAGGGAAGTCCGACGAGCCTCACCATCTAGACTGCAAAACCTCTTCAATATTTTATCCAAATTAAAGGCAGAACAGGAAATTCTGATACCATATTTACACTCTTGACCATGAGTGTAAATTGGGGAACAGTGTCTTTCAGAAATGACCCTACAATCACTACACCTTCAGGTAAGAATGTAGACAGTTTTGGCTACATAACCTACTCCTGCAACTAGTTTCAAAGGGCCAGTGTCTCCTACCTACCTACCTTGGTACTGCACAAGGCTGTTGGAAGTTTGCGCTTTGTGATCTTTTTTCCCCTGGTTGGTAGACTGATAGCTGAATGTTGGTGATCGGTCAGATGAGTGAGATGTATTGTCTTCATCCGAGTAATAGGAGTCACTGTTTTTATCCTCATCTGATTTTCTGTCCTGTTCAGAATCTGGGCTCCTTACTCTTTCTCCCATTTTTAGATTTAGCCGCTTTCCAGATTTTTCTCAAAGACTACTCATTTTGACATGAAGAACCCTTTAGTAATCACAGTGGAAGCAGCTGGATTATTTCCTTGTGTTTGTCATTTTCATCTCCAAAGCATGATCTTTGCAGTTCATTTTAACAAGCAGTAATCATTTCAAATGTATTTTTCTGTAGTCATCTAGAGAGATAAAAAAAAAAAAAAGTGAGAATGGTTTTGCTGTTCAGTATTTATAGCCCAGATGTGTTAAGAAAGAAGAACAAAAAGAACTGTAGAATTATTCCAGATTCCTACAGTCTTATATCGGTTGCTTTGTTATACTAGCTTTACTGTTTACAATAATAGGAGAGACACCACTCTAGGAATGCTTCTAGTACTGCGCTCGCTCCTTCATTTGGGGCACTTCCTCCCCAAAAAAGAAACTGGAAAATGAACACAGCTAGAAGAATAACTTACTCCCAGGTTAGCAAGGGCATAATAAGTAATATGTCTACTTCCTACATTTTTGTGCTTGAAAAACCTTTGTTTGAAGGACGTTCCACCCCAAATGCAGTTACACCTCATCCTTTGATACTGTTCTTCTTGTCTCCAGGAACTGGCTCGTGCATCTGCTTCACATACCGTAAGGGAAAAGCCTAACTGATAGGCTTTTTGTAACTGATAAGAGAGGCTGCACTACTAATATATGTTAAACATTACATCTGCACTTAGACCTAAGTCCACTGTAACAGTTATAGGAAAAAAAAAATGGAAAGAAAAAAATAGGAAAAAATAAAAGAGAAAGAGAAAATAAAAATCCGCCAGTGTCAAGGTACTGTCATCATACTTTGCATTTGCTGAGATACTCTGCACTGGGGAGCAGACATATGCAGAAATGCCTCACCAGCTCATGCAGTGTTTCATCATCCCGTGTCCCTCATCTCCCTCACCACCCTTGGTGGTTTTCAAGTTTATTTCACTATCTCCCTTCCCTCCAAACCGAAGACATCAGGCTTCTAAAGGGAGAAAAAACAGGACTTGCACCAGAGCCCATCTGCCCTGTTTTAAATGAGTAAGCAAACTATATCCAAAGACAGACTTGGGCTGCTTTCAACCACAACTCCTCTACACTGCAAGACATTTGACATACCTGTACCCAAGAAGTAAATATTTCACTACATCAGGTCACTTTGTTTTATCCATAAAATAAACCCATCACTCTCCTCATCTACTGCCTATACATGCAGAACTGTAAAGCCTAAAAATGTCAGCTGCCAAGGCAGTTTTCATTACAAATTGAAGCTTTCTGACCCATTCACTGTTTGCACACAGAACCCTCTCCACTGACTGGGAGGGATCTGCCCTCCCAATCTGTACAGCAGGAGGCAGTGGGACAAATATTCCCACACATACTCCAAAAATTTTAGCTAGATTTCTAAACCAAACCACCGGTGTGAAATTATTACCAAATTATTTGGAAAAGAGTGTTAGGGACTAACTTTCTAAAAGTGTGTTTAAGCACCTAAATATTTTCAAAGGGATCTAAATAAGTCAGATGCCTAAAAAATATACCAAAAAGTTTTGGTGAAAACTCAAAAGCCCAGGCCAGGCTTGAGATCCTTTGTGCTAGTGACTAGTGACTGCTAAACATACGTTGGATGGCGTCAGTGAGAGCATTCAAACCATCAGTATAGAATGCTATTTAGTCTTCTGCATTATGCAACTATTAAATATATTTTAAAAGGATAGCTCACACCACAACCATACCTTCTGGTTCATTTGTAAATGTAAAGATGACCCACCAATAGTGTTAGTGTGAAGTTAAGATGAGCATGTACTAATACTAGAACCTAACACGGTGCATCCATAGTGCTAAACAACCCTCCTCCCAGGGGTCCCTTTCTCATGCTTGTATATGCTCCTGTGTGCTATATATAGGTACAGCTGGCATGTTAGCTTGCTCCTGGACTGTCTTTTGAAGCAAGCCAAACTCTGGCTAAAACAGAAGCACAGTTCTGGAGACAACCTTTTCCCTGTGGAAAGGAGGGCTGAAGGAGGAAGAATAAGGCTGGAATAAGGAGGAATAAGAATGCTGAGGCCTTGCTGTCTCTCCTCCCAGCTGCAGCAATTGGCTTCAGGAATCAGGAGAGTGGATGGGTAAAGACACCACCAGAGAAATGGCTCAGTATTAAAAAGTATATGCATATATATACATATACATATGTAGATTTTGTCCTATGTTAGTATCTCAACTAACAAATAGTCTGTGGATTAATAATATGTCTTTGTTTAGATTGCTAAGATTTGAATTAGACTAACATGAAACTTTCAGCTCTGCATATAAGATGCATTCTCTTTGTTGCCCTTAAGAATATTTTGAACAAAAATTGGTGGGAATTCAAGTAACCAATCCTATCACTTTTCTGTCTTCAAGACTTGAAAGGACAGAAAGAAATAAACTGCACAGACTTTTTCTTGAGAAGAAAACATATGTGAATGAAAATGAATGGAACTGTATTCGGAGAAAGACTTAAATGTCTACTGTTGAATTATCAAGATGTCTAACTATATAAATATATAAAACAATTTTGTATAAATTTGTCAGCTGCTCAGTCATTTTGTAGTCCCATAGGTGTTCACCGAACAGGCAATAGTCTTTGGAAAGAATGCTTTCATATCTCAAGAGTGTATTTAAAATCAGACAAATTGCATTCTGTAAAGTAAAATGTAAAATCTAGAAGATAAGAACCATCTCTCACTTCAGTACTGAATTCCTCAGTTTTGAAGATATTCTTCTAAGTAGCATTTTGACACATATAGAAACATAAACAAGCAGCATTTTTGATACATTCGTGAGATACTTTGAGATGTAATAGACTGAAAACAAACTGAAAAGGCAAACCAATAAAAACTCCCTTGGGAAACTACCAAAGAGATTTCTGAATGCTCAAATGGTTTCCATTTGTATAAATTGATAAAATTATCATATTTTCCATACAAAACCAACAAAAAAAAAGCTTTAGTCTAACAGCTCTTACCAAATTCAGTTACCTGCCAGTCTATAATGTAGTATGAGTAGCATACGTAGTGTACAGTTTATTGTGAGAATGAATGAATCACTAGGACATTTGAGTTTTACTTCAGTAGGATAAGGGCCATCTAACCAAGAAACATTTTGGTTCATTGACTTTTTAACTTAACAGTCTAGTTGATTAGTTCTTAACAGAACTAATTTTAGTTGATTATATAAAAGTTCAGCTTAGTTCAAAGGAGAAAAAACCCACAAGGACATCTATGTTCCCTTGGTACGTTTAATAATTTCATGAGGAGTGAAACATTATGGCTCAGTAATGAGTCCATTAAGTGGAAAAAGGCTGCCCACCTGCTTTTAGAAGTCTAATGCAGCAAAATCAGATTAATCTTAAAAATATTAAATAAATCTGAGCCTTGCACAAACTTCAGAGAGTTGTCATTCAGCAGCTCCCACCAACAGTGTTACATGTTTTGCACGGGCACCATGCTCAGTGCTACGAACACTAGTCACCCTCCAGCCACAGCACAGCAAGTGACAGAAAACAAGGCAGAGGACACAGAACAACTGCATCAATGACAGGAGGCTGCTCCTCCACCATTCGTCAACACAGAGATTAAAGTTTTGGGTTACAGACATTAAGGAATATAGAGAAAAGAAAAATTACTCAATAATTCTTCTTCTTCACAGTACATCCCGAGCTTCGTTCTCTCACGCAAGACTCATACAACTTCACGATCCCAACGTTCTCCAAAAGCCAGGAAAAGTGAGATGCTGCTACTTCGCGCTTCGGGGCCGCTTTCTGGTACTGCTGCTGACCTCGAATGGTCCTCGCTGTGTTTCCACCTGGTCGCAGGGAGACATGGAGAAAGCGTCAGACTCAGACAAGGGCAAAATTATCAATCCGCATTACAGAAGCGCTGGATTTCGGTGCACAGAGTTACTACAAATGAAAGCAGCCTCTGTCCTCGGCCTCCAGCTTTCCCAGGGGAGGAGAGGAGGAAGGGAATTCACTTGCACGGCACACGGTCACGGCTGGCACTTAGAGCGGGAACGGGCACCTTACCGAGCGCCTTCCCACGGCTGCCAGCGGAACCCAACGCATTTCTATGAGACCTGCCACCCTGCCAGCGAGCAAAACGCTGCAGGTTTTTAACAGCCAGCTCTGCAGTCCCCACATAACTGCGGTCCTTAGCGTGACCCTCTCCCACGGGCGGGTCTCCAAGTACAAGAGCGGCAACAGGTAAAAACCCTGCGCCGGGACGGGGACGCGGCGGCTCTGGCCTCAAGCCCCGCGGCGCCATCGCCCGCCTCCACTCCCACCGGGGCCACCGCAGGCCCCGCGCCCCCCAGACGGGGTTCCTCGACGGCGGCGAATCCCCTAGCGAATAAAGCGGATTTTTTTGACAACTAACACTCTCCGTAACAACTACGGGCTCTTCCCGGGGCGGGTTACTCCTCCCGAGGACGAAAGGGACAGGCAAGAGGCGGCCGGGGAGGCCGCGGGGTCAGTGCC
>JAWLRI010000700.1:2423203-2438078 GCA_034781795.1 Crypturellus tataupa | reverse complement strand
GTTGCCGCGCGACGCTTAAAGGGGCCGCGCCGCCGCCGGGCCCCCCGCAACCGCTGCCCCAGCAACGGGCCGCGCGCAGGGAGGCGGGCGCCGCCCCGCACTTCGCCGCTTGCCATTGGTCGCCCGCCCTGCCAGTTAGGCGGCTCCTGGTGTCTGATTGGTAAGAGGAGTCCCGGCGGAGAGAGAGGGCGAGTGCTCATTGGCTGGGCCGCCGCGAGGGGCGGGGCGGAGCGCCGCGGCGGAGCGAGACACTCTCTCCATCCCATGATGCTCCGGCGGCGCCGGGGCGGTTGTGGCCGTTGTGGCCGTTGCTGTGGGCGGGGCGCGGCCCTGTGGGGCGGGGGCGGCATGGAGGGGGCAGAGACGGGAGCGCGGAGGGAGAGACGGGTGTCCCGGCGGGGAGACGGGGCCGGGGTGCGGGGGAGAGAGCGAAGGGGAGAACAAACAAGGGGAAACCGCGCGCGGTACCCCTTGCACTGCGAGAGACGGTTGGGGAGTGGAGTTAACCAGCATGTTAACCAGGTGTATGTGCGTGTGTGTGTGTAAATAAACAACAAAACCACCCGAACCAACAGCAAAGGAAGAGAAATAGTATCCAGGGATACTAGCATATATCCTGGAGCTTAAAACACAAGTGGATTGTACGGACACAAGGATAAACGCACGGTGAGAACTTGTCGAGAATGTCTGGGTGCGAAGGCAGGCCCAGCTTAACAAGGCTGTGGCGTTTCAGGCCTCCAAGTGAGAAGGTTTTGAGGCCTCAGTTCTTCTTTCTTTAGGTTCCTCCTCCCACCTTTTTTTTTTTCCCTCATGATAACCTTCAACAGAAAATCTATCCAATAAAACTTACTCTTGAACAGACATATTGAAAAAGAAACATCAGATATCTACCTCATTTAACTTTCCTGAAAGATGCCAAAATAGTGCAGCGAAGAAAATAGGGTATGAATTCAGTGGCACACGTGAAAGGCATTAACATCAACCTAGCCTAAAAATAGCAATTTTAGGAGGATAAATCATGACCATTTCAATGGAAAAGGAATTTTAATTTCTGATGGCGTGAGAACGGAGGAGAGTCTCAAAGTGGCTTATGCATATTCAGTGTGCGCAAGAACTCGGAATGTGCACAAATAAATTCCTTGAACATGTAATTTAATGAATAGGCTAAGATGCAATCACAAACATGCTGGGATAAGCTGCAGTAAAATAAGAGATAATGGAGGCAGATAATTTCACAGGCATCTAGGAGACGTAGACCTGACTTGGAGTCTCCCCAGCTGAGTAGTGGTTTTAATTTTTGACCCTAATATCATGGAAAACAGGCATGGGAGAAAGAAAAAGCCAGTGTATTTTCTAATTTTGATCATCTCTCTTAATTGCACTCGATATTTTTGCCATATTAGCATTACTATTATAAAAGAGGTTTAAAAAAACAGTAAAACTCCTATGAATCATTTTTTAAATCCAGCCTCCCGTGGCTTTGTATAGCTCACCCTTGTGCTAAACAGCTAAAGCATATAATTCATCACAGCAGCGCTGGCAGAGAATCATTGCTGTCCTTCAGAAAGATACAGGGAAGTGTGGGATAACAAAGACAGAATAATTTTATTGCTTGCAACTGGAGGAAATGTATTGCTTGTATCTGGCAGCCGGCCAGACCAGAATCTGAAATGCAGTTGCTGCCATAAATAGGATGAAAGGGATTTATAATCCATCTCTACGCTTGCTCTAGCTAAGAAAATTATAAGCAGAGAAAGCATTAAAAAATAAAAAAGAGACTTTTTTGTATGTTGATAATTCATAGATTAATTATCATGAGTAACCTTTGGGGTCTTGGTTAGCAACTAACTAATCATTAGTTACTGAATACAGGAAATAGAGCCCCTTGTTCAAAGCAAGTGGCATCTATTCAGAATTCTCAACTACTCTAGTCAAAATAATGTTAATGTAGTTAAATGAGCTGCTGAACTGGAATAGATTGTGCTGTGTTAGCACAGGGATTCATTGATGGAAGTTTTGAAACCATTAATCTAAACCCTCCAAACAATACGATTAAGGTATTGTCCTCTACACAACAGAACAGATAAACAGTATGACATTCTAGATTCCCTTGGACAGGACAAATACATGATTCACCTGAGCAAGAAATAATGTTTGCAATTTTCTCCTGTCTTTTTAGTGCAAGACTGAAATCCTTAACTAAGATGGGAAAGTTGTTGAAATGGAGAATTGCAGCAAAGATCTGCTCGAGGAAGTGGAAGGCTGTTTTAAGGAACAATTCCTTAGCCCTGTTTTTTCAGCTGAGAAGAGGGGTGCTTTGAAAAGGAGGACGGAAACCTTTGAAAACTAAATCAAGTCATACAATTTGACCTTCCTAGAGGTGCCAACAGGGATACAGCTCCCAGGCTTTTTCGGATAAGGGGAACCCTTGCTCATTTAATTGTTTTGTTTAAATATCGATGGGAAGTCCCTACTGCACAGAAAAATGCTGTTGAATTCCATGGCTGTGGTATATGGGGTGGGAACTATTACAATGGCTGTATCTAATGTGATGGATAAAATGGATTCCCTGCAATACCAGCACAGAAGTAGTGTTTGAAATTGGAAAGGGAAAATCCTTATGGAAATCGAGTACCAAGACTCGATGAAGGAGTGGGGTCTTCATGAATGCACTGTGATATAAATCACAGAGTGACTTACTGCTTCCTTCAGCCAGCAGGAAATCACGATGTGAAACTTAACCATGAGATTTAAACTTAGATTTTCAATTTCTGCAAAAGGTTGTGGTTGATAAAACCGATTGGATGGAGCTTGAAATGCCAGAGAAGGTTCCATTTGGCTTCGCAAGTCTTTAGATTTTCTGATTCTTTTCATCAAAATGGGCACTAGTTTGATACGACCTTGTATGCATAAATGTTTAGATACATCTGCTTATATTTCTCCACTGCTCTACGGGCCACCTGTGATGTGACTAAAATATCCCACAAGTGTGGGAACTCTAGGGGCCAGTTAACTATCTTTTCCTTTGATACAAGTTGGAAATATTCTCCTGCATTCAAGGTACATTGTGATCAGTTTAGAGTATCAGCACATACTTCCTTTTGCTGTTGATTGTCTGCAACCAAACTATCAAAATATTTTAAATCCAAATACAAATAAAACTTAATGTCAGTCTGTTTCAACACTATAAATATTTGCAGTCTCCTTTTGCATTTTTAATGCATTTGTCAAAATAAGCTGTGTTTTCACCAGAGACTCTATTTTTCTCCCTGTGTCCTTAACTCTCCTCAGAAATGAGAAGCCCGAGATCACTTTCAAGCCTGTCTCCCATGCCCTGGGCAATAAAATTACCTGAAATATTTCCCTGTTCTTTATTTTTCTCTTCTCAAGTGCTCCTGAGTCATCTGCTCAGAAGTGACTGCTCACCTTTTGCTGTTTTGTTTTGTAATTCCTTTAAAGAACTGCTGCTGCTGTCCGTTCTCCTAGGTGGACCATGTGCATCCCCCTCAGGAGGATTTCCGTGGGCGTCCCTCCTTGGCAGTGGCATTCGGGCTCCTGTGGCAGCACTGACATCCCTTTTGTGTGCCCGACAGGCAACAAAGAATGAGTGGCCTTCTGTGAACTCAGCTGAGCTGAAGTATAAAAGCAGCACATTTGGCATTGTTCACGCTGAATTATTTTTAACAATACAATTTTCCAAGTCTGTGAAACGTTGAAATATTAGAAGGGAAATATCATGCAATTAAAAAAAAAAGAGTTTTTGTGAAATTCATGCTGCTGCTTTATTTGTTTCTGGTGAACTACAGGAGTATAACTTAGAATCTGATGAATTAGTGCTTTCATAATAAAATATAATATTCCATTGCTGCAATATGAAGCTTTAACTGGTCACATTGTGAATATAGTTGTATTTTAAATAAGGTCCTAAATTAAAATAGGTAATTATCATTTGCAGAGAAGCAAAAACTATTTCCAAAAACTATTTCATAAGCAGTGTAAATATCTAAAAAAGCTCAGTTGAGCCTGGGAAGTTGGAAAAGATTCTGAAGAAACAACTACTGAGTATTTAATTAGAAAAGATTATGTGGAGGAGACGTTTCAGTGAAGGAGATTTCCTATCCCAGGTAATCCTGTGTTAGTGGGAGGAACATTTCGTGTAGACTGTGCAAAATCTAGTAGCCTTATATTAGATATTGTTATTCATTCTTAGTAGACTTTAGTAACCTTTTTTTTCCAGCAAACATTTTTTGGAGGACAAATACAGCATCTGCAGATTTGTTTCTGCTGCTTTTGCATAATTTACAATTTTGTACTCACAGTATGTGTATTAGCCCTTGACAAAAAAAAAAAAGTAGTGATCAAATAATTTTGAGACGTTCTTTAATCGAAAGCAATATGGGCTGCTTCTGAACATCCGTTTCTTTTGACTTCAAACTTTACTTCTATTGCTAGCCTAGTAAATGAATTTTGTTCTGTCTGTATTCGGCTTAGGGATACAAATTACGTTGTAGAGGAATAAGGCCAAATATATCTTTGCTATGATGCCAGTAAAGAGAATGAGTTTTACATCAAAATAAATTTGGCCTCAGCGTTCAGTATTACTGCTCTGAAAACATTTTTATTGTCCCAGTTAGACAAGGTTTGCCTTAAGAAGATAAAAATCTTATATATCTCTCAAAAAAATCTTCACTCCGACTGCTCACATCCCAGCCCACTGCATTATGTGTCACAGAAGCAGGTAGGGATTTGTAATCATGAAGCCTGAGGAAGAGGCGAAACTTGGGGGCCCAGGTCAGGGCTCTGGATAGGCTTCCCAAGTGGAGCTGGTTAAGGGGATGCAGGCAGACAGGCCTTATCCATGAGATATTCCCGGACTGCCCATTGCTGCCAAGGATGAGACACTTCTGAGCGGAGCGGGTGCCGTGGGAACTTTGGGCAACACTGTGTTGGAACAGGGATTTGGAGGTTTCATTCTTGACTTAATTACCAGAATTCATTAAAATCCCACTTTGAGTAAACCTGAGCCTTTGCAGCTTGGATATATGTAAAGGCTTGCGATGTAGGCAGCAGCTTACTGGAAATCTCTTTATTGAAACTAAATACCATTAAACCAACATCTTCTTCATCTTCCCATTCTCAGGATTTGCAGTAATTTAACTTTATATTGTTTTGGCAATAAAAGCTAGAAAAATCTGTTATTCATATTATGCCTCTAAACTGCATTTCAAGGATGCTTTGATTGATGAAGATTGCTTTATGAGTGTTTTTTTTTTTCATTTTCATTTTTATAACTGAAACTGTCAATCCTCTTTTAAGACCTTCAAAAAACTGAGATCAGTCACTGTAAGTCGGAGGGAAAGCCAAGGCGGTGACTGAGCCAATGCTGGGATGCAGCTTAACAAGTTAACAGGGAAGAAGTATTTCAGAGAGTGAAAATCCTGGCCTCCCCAGGCAGATTTAAGGGCTGTGTGAGGGATATTTAGAAAGGCCAGCCTCAGGGTCCAGAGGCTGGAGAGGGAGACCCACAGAGCGCGTACGGATTAGGTTCTGCTCTCACTTGCTTTATTTCTTTCTGTCAACCACGCAGGGAACGTAAAGACCAGCCGCCTCCTCTTAAAGCCAGCCTTCCTTAATGCCCCTTCCCACGTAGCCCATCGCTGGGACATGAGCTGTCTCCCTGCTGGATTGACCGTGTTTGATGTGGAAGGCGATGGGGAATACCTAGTATGGAAAAGACTGGATTTGTAGCTGCAGGTTTTCTCTGTTACCACAAAACGGATTCTCCTCCTTTTCTTTCCGTCCTGTACCTTTCAGGATCATGGACTTACTGCAGTGCTGGGGCTGGAGAAAGGGAAAACTTGCTAAATGAGTGGGCTGTAAGTCCACTTTAATTAAAATAATAATAATAATATAGGAAATAGTGACAACTGGGGGTTCAATCCACTCTGCTCCTTGGATAGTACCAGGAAATATCAGTTTGGATAGGAATCTGACATCACCTTTCTGTGGTAAAATAGTGAAACCTGTGAACTGAAATACTACATTAGTTCTGCTGCCCACTTTCACTCTTGCTGAAATATAGAAAAAGCTTCACAAACGCATTTCAAGTATCACTGGAGGTCTAAAAAACTCTGTTAGAGAGAGAGACTTAAAAGACAGTTCAATAAAAATGAAGGTTAAGAGATCATTTGATCGTGAGTTTGTTTCTGGTTGTAGATCGCTTTTAGTCTGGCAGTAAAAAGGTAAAATGAAACTCAGCGGTTAGAGGCTGGAGCTACTTCAAAGAAGTAAGAAAGTGCACGTTTTTAACAGTGAAAGGAAGTGCTTTCAACCAGCTCGACTGAGCAAAAGAGATGTGGGAGTTTGAGTCTTGACTGCCCCCAGCTGTCTGCTCTGCTCATCTGCGGTAGGTTACTGCTCTTCAAAAAGCTCCAGGAAGGACAGGGGGTATCTCAGGTACTTCAGAGCAAGCCTGACATTTTTAGCCAAACCCGCCTTGGCTGGTGACTTCAGTCCTCAGCTCTTATTCCAGGAGGTGGGAATTGTATCACACTAAATTACCACAGCAGTATTTGCTGGAACTGGTGGGTTGCGTCCTCATTTCACCGTAAGAACAACTCGTAAGGCTTGGTTGATTGTGACTAAGTGTCAGTTGATGAAATGGTTATGATGAAATGGGCTTAATAGTTACCAAAAAGAGCATGCCTGTTTTTGATAACTTTGATAACAGCTCTGAAGAGACTCGTCCTTACAGATTTTTTTTATAATTCGAATTCCCATGTATGCAATGTTTTCATTAGGATTTTTCACAATAGGATCAGCACCCAAGTGCTGTTGATAAACCTGTAAGGATTTCTCCTGCTGCAGAAGTTTTAGAACTCAGCCCCATACCTACAAATCATTGTGCTTTTTGCACTTAGGTGTGTAATCTTGCATCCAGTTGTATTAACAAACCTGGTTATCTTTTTATTTCACTTTGTGTAATGAAACTGTTCCCTTTTTTTGGTTTCCACATTATCAGTTTGCGTCACACAGTGAATTTTACCCGCAGTAATGGCGTGCTTTCATGAGGATGATTAATAGATGTATTGAAAAGACTCGCCCCAAAGCAGATCTCACAGGAGGGTATCACAAAATGTGCTACTACCAGGGACAAAGATACTGGTGGTTGTACGACCTGGTTGTTAACTAGTTTTGAAAAAACAGGTAAAACGTGCTGTACTGATTTTGCTCAGAGCTATTTTCAGTGCAAGATTGTGCCACATGCTTGGCAGTGATATGAGTACCCCCGTCAGCCTTTGCAGCTCAGGACCCCTCGCAAGCTGATGCTGCCTGCGATGCCCTCAAGCTCCTACTCGGTGCCTTGGAGCCTGGCCCGGACGGGTTGTGTGAGCAGCTCCAGAGGGAGCTTCGACGGCAGCTGAGGCACCGAGGGCCCCGCCGCTGACAGGCTTTGGCCCCGCTCCAAATCCTCCACCCTACCGCGCATTTAAGCCGCTTTCCATCCTGGCTTTATCAGTGGGCTGCTTCCTTTGGGCTAGAGAGAAAAGAAAAAAAAGTAACTTTGGTTTGAAGGCTGCCGCCCCGCAGGTCCTGGTGCAGAACGTGGGTCGGCGAGGTGCCCTGGCGTCAAGGAAGGCCTTTCGCTCTACCGGGTGCCCTTAGCCAGGCTGTAGCCAGCAAGTCCAACAAAGTGACCCTTCTCTAGCCTGCAGTGTTTGAGACAGCCTCTGGAGGGTTGTGTCTGGGCTTGGGATTCCCCCTACAAGAAAGACTTTGACAAACTGAGCTCAGCATGGGACCTCCAGGCAGGTCAGGAGGGACCTCCAAGCACAGGCTGGAAAAGGAAAGGCTGAGGAAGGGGGTCTGCTCAGCCAGGAGAAGAGACAGCTCAGGGGGATCTTGGTAGAGCTGCTGGCTGGCAGTGCAGCCTCTTCCCCACAGAAACACCAGGAATAACAAGAAGAAACTGGACACAGGATGCAATATGGGAAATTATGATTAGATATTGGGAATATTTTTTACCGTGAGGGTGGTCAGGCACTGGGACAGGTTGTCTAGAGAGGCTGTGGAGTCTCCAACCTTGGAGAAATTCAAAACTTGAGTGGACGTGTCAACTTGAGCCAGTCGGTCCTGCTTTGGGCAAACTGTATGAGCTCCAGAAGTCCCTTCTCTGGAGCTTCCCCAAATGAAATTATTCAATGACTCTATGACTGTAAAAGTGCATCTGTATCCAGACTGCAAATGCCACCTGGGCTCTCTCTCAAACCATGTGTGGGGACTGCTCAGGAGGGTGCTTGTGGATTAGGGTGAAAACCACTCCACCAACCACGGTAGCAAATTAGCAGGGGAGGAGACCAAGTTGAAGTGTTCAGGCCTGGACTCTGAAATGGTTTAATTAAGTAGTTTCTAGAGATAAAGACATAAAACATAACTAGAGAATAAAGGCTCTGCTTCATTTAAATACATACATACTGTTAACATGCTCATTTCATTCATTTCCATTTATGGCAGTAGGAAAGACACAGAAGGCACTATTTACTCTGTATCTGTTTATATTTATGCAAAAAGATATGGTTTTCTTGGGTAACTAGGAAACTGCAGCTCTTCCTTGTGCCTTCCAAGTTCATAGTGTCATTCCTAGAGGTGGAACAGAATCCAAAACAACTGACAATGTGCTGTGATCAGCCTTTCTCTGCTTAATCTATTAATCACTCAGCTGTATAATGTATTATCTGACATATAGTGATAAGCAGCTTAGCTGTCCAAGATCGTATTAAATATGTTCAGTTTAGCCTAATTTGGCAGTGCACCATGAGGATGTGCCCTGATGAGCGTCTGGGATCCTTTCGAAATCACTGCAGTCCTATGCAGGGATAGGCACCCACCTGCTTGTTTCTTGGTTTTGGAGGAAGAGAATAAGTTTTCATATTTTCTGATCCTTCATTTTTTTCATTCTTTTTTTTCTTTTCAGCTCCTGATTGTGCACTTATGAAATGAAACATTCAGGTGAGCCCATGCCCTAGAAAACAAAAATATCCCTTCAGCAATTCATCCAGAAGTTTGTAGGTGATAATGCTTTGATGTCTTGTTTAATGAGTTCTGTCTGAAAAAGACATTTTAAAAATAATTCCTACCTCTTGTATTTTTCCATACTTAAAAATGTATCTTGTTATGATTTTGTTAATATTTCATTGGAAGTTTGACAATCACATCTACTCCCTAAATTCTTCCATTACCGGTAAAATTCCTATCATCTGGCAGGGGAGGGGGAAGCCTGAGAAAATGGGCTATACTTAGGAGAATGCGCAGGGATCAGACTGACAGGTCTTCCAAACCCGCCTGGATGCCACCCTGTGCCACGTGCTATGGTTGTCCCTGCTGGAGCAGGGGGTTGGACTAGATGATCACCAGAGGTCCCTGCCAACTTCAACCATTCTGTGATTCTGTGACTCCCTTCCAGAACCAGGAGTCGATTCCTACCCCTTTCCTTCAATCTGTGAAAGCCCCAACACCAATCCATGGGTCAGGTGGCAGCCTCTGTCTCTTTTTGACACCTCAGACACCACAGATTTTGCGTCGTGACAGATCCACTAGGCCACATCTCCGCTGTGGCTCCAGTATTCCTGGTGCGGATAGACGTGTGGGCTCCTTCGGCTGTCCGGGCTGCTCCATCTGCAGCTCTGTAATTGCAGGTTGAATTTTAACTGATAGATATATAGACTCGGTGTGGATGATCAATGGGATAGTCATCCCTAAACAGGCATTAGAAAAAACATTGTTATTAAATGGTTATTAAGAAAAAAAAATCAAAATATTTGGATTTTGGGTAGGAGTGAAGTGGGAATAAACTGAGTAAGAAGGAAGCAGCTGAGGCAGCCATAGAGCTCAAGAAATGGTACTGAGTGACACCAACGCTGGCTAAATACCATAAATACAGCACTGGCTAAAATGCAGCTCCACCAGTATTGTGGGTGACCCTGAAGTAGGAATTGCCGTATGCTGCCTGTGCTCCTGATTGCGGCAGGAAAGGGGGAACAACACACGCTTCTGTTTCTCTGATTTACTTTTCTATTTGTTCTTCGCATATTTTTAACAACAGTGACGCTCTTCAGATTGCCAGCTTTAAGAAAAAGCTCTGCTCAGTCTTTTACAGTTAAGTTTTACCATGTGAGAAAGTCTATTCTAAGGAGGTTGCTTGTACTCCTTTTGATGGGAAACTGCATTTGACACAGAGTTAAAGGTCCCATAACCCCAAACAACATAGGTGACCATGCTGAGAAAACTGAATGGAGTTGTGCGGTTTCCACAGTGTTTAAAATTAACCTCATTGCATGATTGGCTTACACTTCTAATCCGATATATCAGAGTCTAAATATATCCTTTGAAGACAATTTCTTTCCATGTAAATAATCACTGCAAAATACAACTGAGTAAAAATGTAAGTTAAGAAAGAAAAACATTAAATTATAGGGAAACTGTCATCTTGCTGGAATATTTGCCTGAACAGCTACAAGATAAAGAAGGTAAAAGAGAGAAAAAAATCTCCCACAAATGGAGAAAGAAGAATATTTGAATATATATTTACAGAAGGAGATTTTCTGAAGCTGTCAGCAATTTCTACCAAAGATCTAGCTTCAGAGGCATCACTGTTGGCTTTCAAGCGTTTTATATTTTATTTCTCCATTTTAATCATTAAGTATGAATGAAGTCCCTGGATGATCAGCAGGAGCTATGAATCATTCATTATAACTAAAATGAACTTTTTATCTTTTTCATTAAAATAAATATGAAATAGTTTCCAAAACATCAGAATGGCAAAGCCTTTTAAAAATGAATATTTAAGGAAATGCTACAAATAAATACTAAAAAAGCACAGACACAAAAAAAAAGAAAAAAAGCAAAAAAAAAAACCCAAACCCAAAACAATAACAACAACAACAACAACAAAACAAACCCAAAGGGAACTGAGATTAAGACTGCACAGAGTTTTTACATTTTCTCCCCTGGTCTGCTAAATTCCTGAAGAATTTAAAAATCACAAAATGTGTTATGTTAGCAGATGCAATTCCCATTTAACAAGTCCATACTACTATTTTGTATATAAAAGAGCTGCTTCTGTGCCAGAATCAGCTCCATGTCACTAAAATCATTTGGGAATAATCTTTCATCTCATATATTAATGCCAGGCACTAATTTCATGTGACAGACAAAAAAAAAAAATATTGCTTTACTGACAAAAGTTCCTATCTCTATTGTAATTCAGCAAGATCCAAAGACAGAAGTAATATTTAAACCGAATTCATTTAATTTTATTTATTTGTTAATATAACTTGGACCTATAAGTATAAATAGTTCTTAGTTTTTGTGGAGTTCATGGAAGTGTGTTTGTTGTATTCCTAGGGTAATCAAGAAATACTGGCCTATGAGAGAAACCAAATCTTCAACTATTATCTTTGTTAAATCCAAGTTCCATTAAAAATAGTTTCATCGGTTCAACATCTACCTGCAGCTTTCAGATAAACAGATCAGATCAGACAACCCAAGCTCAAAGTGACAGCAGCATGAAGACACCATGAAGATGTCACAGGTAAAGATGAATGAGCAAGATGGAGATGTCTGTAGTTGTGAAAAACATAATCAAAAAATATTTACTGCTTGTCATTCTCATGGCTTCATCTCAGTGAATGGCAAAATAGAAATATTCCAAACGAAAGGGTGCTCCAAAGCCCCCTTGCAGGTGCGAAGGAGATGGGCAAAGATTTTGAGGACCTCAAGAATTATGCGAGGCTGATCCATAATACAGGTTGGTACCTTGAAATGGATTCATTTTGGAAATGTTCCAGGTCGTCTGGTTGGGACCTGAAGAGGCCTAGGGATAGGGCCCTAGCAGGAAGAAGGGTCCAGGAGAGCTGGTTAATATTCAAGGATCGCTTCTTCTAAGCTTAAGAGCAGCACGTCCCAATGAGCAGGAAGTTGAGCAAAGCAGGCAGGAGGTCTGCATGGATGAACAAGGAGAAGGAAGTTCACAGAAGATGATGGCCGGGACAGGCAACTTGGGACCCTTATCAGAGTATGCAGGGATGTGTCTAGGAAGACCAGACTTATTTGGAATTGAGTCTGGCAAGGACTGTCAAGGACAGCAAGATGGGTTTCCTTAAATACATCACAACAAAAGGAATGCTTCGGAGAATGTGAGCATGCCACTGAAAGGGGCAGAGGCCCTGGTGATGAATGGTATGGAGAAGGCAGAGATACCAAATGCCTTCTTTGCTTCAGTTTTTACTGCTGAGACAAACCCTCAGGTATTGCAGCCCCTGGACACCAGAGACAAAGTCCGGAGAAAGGTAGGCTTGCCCCTGGTCAAGAAGGATGAGGTTTGAGAACCTTTAGGAAAACTTGACATCCCCAAGTCCATGGACCCTGGTGTGATCCACCCACAGGTGCTGAGGAAGGTGGCAGGCGTCACTGCGAAGCCACAGGTTGTCCGGAGAGTTTGTGGAGTTTCCTTCCTTGGAATTATTCAAGACATCCTGGGACACAAATCTGGGCAATGTCCTCTAGGTGCTCTAGTTGAGCAGGGGTTGGGCTAGAAGATCTCCAGAGGTGCCTTCCAACTCAACCATTCTGTGATTCAGTGATATAGATTCCTTTAAAAATATCACATCCGATTATGATATGAAGCATATCATAATATGATGTGCTATGACATGCTCCCATGAGCATATCCACTGTGGTGAGACTAATATTTCCCAGACCTGCAGTCATCATCATAAACAAGTTAATAATGAGTCCAAATTATCTTGTGTTATTTGAAATAGAGCCACTTTTTTTTTTTTAAGTGAAGAAAGCACATTGGGCATTATCAGTTATTATCCACCTAGGGTATAAAATAGCTGTTGAATCATGTATAGCCCTTTGTGTTTAAAAGACAACACATTTTCTAAAGCTAAGGAAATCATTCATAATAAATGAGGCTTTTTGTTGTAGCTTCTTTTTCATGCACTACCTAGAAGAAACTTACTTTGATGAATTCATGGCTAAAATAGGTTACGAGTTAAGCAGTTATGTTCTATAAAATATACCAGCTTCATGCATTGTAAGCTCTATGCTTGTAAACTGTAAGATGTGACATATATTTCTACTCACTATACTATCTCCTTAATCATTTTAGCTTTTAATTTTTAGTTCAATCTTTACTATTTCTACCTGGCCATGGTCATATTGTGCTCTGAAATTCATCACCAAAAGCATCTAAGAGCAAAGGGTGGCTAATAGGTGCTTGGCCATAACTTCATGACTCATTTAATACCCATGAGTATAATTCTAGTTCAGTCCAGCTGTATATTTTTTTATAAAAATCAATAATAGCTTTGACCTGCTTACTCTTGCCATGCCATTAGTACAACACACTTGACCCTGCTGGCTGCTCAGCGAAACAGAAAGAACATGTATCTTCAAAAGTCAGTCCCATGCACCCTGATGAATCAAACAAAAATTATTTCTTGCAGCAGGATGAATTCCTCTAACCTCTCATGACTTCTCCTTTGGCTTGCCATGTTTGCTTTACAGATTTCTGATAAAGACCAGTTGTGTTCCTTTCCTCATCATTTTTCAATTAATTTAAGAAAGGGGGATGAATTCATTTTCTGTCCTTTCTTCCAAGTCATGCTCTGAATAGCCTGGAAGCAACCATAAACTGTGTCTTCACTGACAAAAGTGATAAATACTTCCTGTGTGTCAACCGGCAGTTCTTCCATTGGAAAAACATGGACAAAAAGCAGGATAAGTGTGCTGCAATGAAAAGCGGGCAAGGTCAAATAGTAATAGTATTCACTTCCCACAGATCTTTTGGAAAGTGCCAAAAATGCTGCTTCAGCGGCACTTTTCATCACTTAGGACTTTAGAATTGGACCACGGTTTTAGGTTAATTATCCGACCATGAAAAATGGTACCTTGCAACCTCCAGCTCTCTCCAACTCTCCCACTGCTTTCAAATCAAAAGAAAAAATCTCAGGTGGCTCTGAGAAGGAATAACAGGTGTGTTAGATATTTGGGAAGGCAGGATGCAAAAACAGGACATGGATAGGTCAGGGCAGAAAAGTAAAATGTAGCAAACTTTATGCTGTGAACACCTACAAATCTGAAATGAAATCATCAATGTTAGCAGCTTTTGCAGGGTGACTATATCAACACAAAAAGCACATCTGCTTTGATAGACAGGTTGAGGTTTAGCACAAGAGAGTCTGGGGTGGCACTAATGAGAAGTCGCACGGAGTAGCAATGATTCATGTACACTTTATTTGAGAAGCCATAATGATTTTTCATTTATTTATCTGCTGTTTAGCCTGACGTGCATTGCCTCTGACATGGTCCTTTGCTCTGCGTGGTAAGCGCACAGGTTATGTCTACGTTGACCAGATGGGGCCAGGCCAGGGGGTTGTTTCAAGCCTAGCATGCTGCCTGGTCTGATCCACAGCTTCTCCAGCTGTAGGAGGGCAGGGAATGGTTCTGTGCTCCCTGTGCAGGCCACCTCATGAAATCAGGATCTGTTCCAGGCAGGTTGATACAACCTCTCTGCAGCACACCCCTGGTCCCTGCTGCTGCCTTTTCTGGAGAATCCCTATTTTTCTCTTCTACTTTCTCCTTCCACCAGCTCAAGGTTCCACTTGCTTGTCTGCTATCCTTACATCCAGTTTGGGAAACACCATCTCTCCTCTTTCCTCACCCCAACTTCTATCATCGCTCTCCTTACCCCTGCTTGCAGAGTTGAAAAAAAACCAGCACAGATCATAGACTCATAGAATCATAGAATGCCTAAGGTTGGAAGGGACCTCTAGAGGTCATCTAGTCCAATCCCCCTGCACACGCAGGG
>JAWLRI010000700.1:2386807-2403895 GCA_034781795.1 Crypturellus tataupa | reverse complement strand
AGGAGGTTGTGGGTGTTAGTGATGCTCCCTCTCTTTTCCCCCTCATTCCTGCATTAGCTTGTGCAAAGGGGAGGTTTCGGGAGTGACTTGACAAGAGGCAGCAACTCTGCTCGTGTCAGCAGGCAGTGCTCGGAAGGTGCCCCTGCCAAAAGCAATATGTTCTGGTTTTAGCTGAGTCGGTGTGAGGGTGGTTTGGCTGCCGCACTAGGGCTCGCTCTGGAATAAGAGCGGGAAAGAAAAAGAGGAGCCAGACTGAAAGGGAGGAGGGGAACTGGCAGGGCCACTTTCTCTTCAGTGACACAGCTCTTGGTGGGTGAATGCTGGTCTGGAAAACTGAAGCTTTTGACTTGGGACTGTTTTTTTTAATGGCAGACTTATAAATTGCACTTGTAATCTCCTCGGGGTGGGAAATCTCTGTGGTGAGGAGACTGTTCAGGTTGGGCTTTGGCAATTCCGGGATGGAGAGAGTGTAGGAGGGTTGGTCCTACGCATCCTGCTCAGTGGGCAGTGTGCTAAGCAGCAGCTGCTGCCATTCCCCGTGTTTGATATGCAGGAGGAGTGAATCAAAGGGAATAAATGCTCGTATCTCCTGAAGGTCAGGGTTAGAGTTTGGAGCGGAAAACCATTTTCCTGCATCTGCGCTGTGGGCACCGTACGCTCAGCAGTGCTCCCTGACACCATCGGGAGATCTGTAAATTGCGAACTTGTCTGCTTTGTCCCATTTGTGTTAACTGGGCAAATAAACTAAGGCAGGGAAGTTTGCCATCATCGTGGCTGCTTCCGAATTTCCATTAACGTTGCTATTTGAGCCGTCTTGCCTGTAGTATGGCAGGAGTTGTATTCGTAAGGTCTTCTGAAAACACGTTCAGGAAGCGTGGAGAGGGGAGAGAGAGAGGGAGAGGGATTGAACCTGTTGAAAGTGGGAATGTATTTCCTACAGGAAATGAAGGGAATTTTGGATAGAGCATGTAATGTATTTGCTGATTTTCTGGTTGAATCTAGACATGCTTTTTGATGGTAAAGTCTTTGCTATTGAGCTCTTGAGCGACCAGCAGGTGCTCTCTCTTCCCTGGAGATGGCTGTTCAGGTTGGCTGGGAGATAGACACGGAGAGACTTGAGTCCATATTAGGAACACATGAAACAGAAATCTTGGACGAGTTTTCAGGCTAACAAAGCTATAAAAAGCACAAGTGGCTTAAAGTTAGAAGCGAGGCAAAAGTTTAAGTGAAGCGTTTAATTATCTGTGGGCGCTATTTGCAAAGGCTGAGGTTTCTGTGTTCTCATCAGTTCAGGAATGGAGCTTAGGAAAGCAACCCAAAGAGATTCTTTATTCCTAAGAGAAAATAATTTGGGAATCTTATATTATCCTGGAGGTCAGAACAGATGATCCCAGTTAGTCCTACCTGGCCTGAAGAGGTCTTTGAGGTATTTCTTAGAAGCCGTACATCCCCTCTAAACATGTATCCTCCTGTTGCAAATCCATATAAAGAAATGAAAACCAGGAGAGAAAACCTGGACCCTTCTGCTGGAATACACCTTCTTTACAAGTGGAAATGTGGGATAAGTGACTGACTCATTTTAGTGGTTCTATATATCAAAATTGTCATCGTATTACTGCTGTTCTTTTAATCCTTATAGGGAAACAAGCTCCAAATACTGGCATAAGGGAGTGTGGAAGGGCTGTGGAATTTTTCCCCATCTTCTTTCTGTGAACAGAAGTGTAGAATAACAGTAAAACCAAACCCAGAGAGCAGATGTTCTGCAAACAGCCCACTCAAAATATGGGAGCCATGCACTGAATGGCAGTCTGTTAGCTCTCATGGGGCTTTCCCTGCTGTGTCAGAGATGGATTAGGATTATGTTATGTAGAAGAACACCAATATTGATTTTCACAGTTTCTTTTTAAGTTTCTGCTTAATAAGAAGAGATGATCTTGTTCTTATTTGTATTTATATCTAATACTTTTCGTGACTGGAAGGTAGTTTTAAAGAAAAAAAAAAAGATCAGTGAAGTGTCTCTGAGATGAGATGAATGAGAATGCAGATGGGAACTTCACACTCTTTATGGAACACTAAATTAGGTGGGAGACGTGTTTCCCTCTGAGACTTCACTAGGGGTACATATTTGGATGATGCATCTTGCAGTGTCTTCAGGGGTGCTGAGACATTTTTAAAGCAATGTGCTTTGGTGCTGAAGCAGATGCTCCTGCAAGAAGACAAACGCTCCCCCAGCGTGTTGTGTGACTAGCCACGAGCTGAGTTGCTCTGAACATGATGCTGCCGCTTCCATGAGACTACTTTCCAGCTCCTGCCAGCTGCAGCACTGGGGGCCCGGGAAGCCATGAGCTTCCAGGCTGAGTTTCACGGAGAGGGCTGAAGTTTCCACCTCCGTAGCTTGTCGAGTGGTTCCTCTGCTGGGCTCCCGAGGAGGAGGAGCCGCCCTCGCGCTGTGGTGGGTTGTGTTTGGTCACACGCTGGAAGCGTTCGCAGCGCGGAGGCTGACGTACCCCGGCGGCACGGATCCCGTTGTACAGCGAGACAAAGCTCCCGTGGTTCTCCTGGGGAGGAACGGCTGGCTTCTGTTGTGGCAGATGCTCTGGGCGCCAGGCAAACAACAGGGCGTAATTTAATAGAATTTCTAATTCAAGTAACACTCTTGCTTCAGCTTACACACTCGAATTAAATCACTGGTGGGAGGGGAAAAAGCTGCTTTTGGGCTAAAAATTTCCTGGACATTCTGTTTGCGTTTGTGCAGCTGGCACATCCACAGCTGATAACTCCTGCAGATGTGGCATGGAGAACTGCAAGGCTTCTGTCTGAAAAAGGCAGTTGTTTCCATTTGACATCTTGATTAGTTTTAAAAAAATAAAAGGAAGAGGTTAGGAAATGTTTGTGGGAGAATTCTCAGGGTGTGAACTATTCTCATGAGCGATTCCTGGCTGTGATTTGGGCGTCGCAGGGTGCCAGGGACCATTCCCAATGCAGAGGAACCATCCCCCTTGCATGACTTTAGGCATCCCTTCTGTTTGAAGAAATACTTAATATTTCTATTAAGGAAATGTGAATCCATCTCTCTGGGACTTGTCTTGCAGCATTTCTATGGTGAAACACAGAGCAAAAATATTTTTCCCTCTGACTTTGCTATTGACAGCAGAATTCCTCCTTGCACTTCTTTAAAGAGTCTGTGAAAGCTATGTTGCCTTCAGTACCAGCAGTGATGATGATGCAGTAATTTTGCTGCTGTTGATAATGTATTATTTCCACACAGTCTTAGGAGCTGCTGCCTGTAAGAAAAAGTGATCGTTTCATAACATGCCTAAAATCAATACGGGATGCGTAAGAAAAGAGGAGAGGAAAAAAAAAAAAGAATAAGACACTGAGATGCAGACACTGAGATGCTTCTACGCCATCTGCTTCTCAAAAAGACAACGGGGAATTTAAAGCTCAGAATCTCTGGTTTCTGTCAGGGGAGAGCTATCCTCTTATTTCAAGGAAGCAGCGACTGCATCACCTTTACCACCACAAGCTGAATATTGTGGTGTGTCTAGGTAGACAGGATGGCCGGTGTGACAAGAGCACCCAGTGCAAGCACTTGAAAAATCCTGTTTTCCAAATAGTATCTGGGTCATATGACACTCCTGGGCATGATTCATCCACCTGGGCTGTATGCCAGTCAGCAACTGCGTGGACCTGACACCCCAAGAATACTGCAAAATTATTAAAGCTGTTTTTTTTTTTCTTCAAATAATGCCGCTGATTATAGCTGAAAAAAGGCATATAATTTATAGTTCCATTCTGAAGGAAGTAGATTTGTTAGGTAGATGCAAGAGGTGCAGCATGGAGAGGTGAGGTTGAAGAGCAGATTTTGCTGAATGAGCTCAGCTGGTCTTCCTCAGCTTACAGGCTTTCTTCAAGGTTGCTATCTTGATATAAAATCCTCCTGGTAGCAGAGAAGATGTAGTTTTTATTTGAGTGTGTGTTTGAAGCTCAGCTAGCTGTCGAGAGTTGGGCCTACTTAGTTACCATGAGCTAAAAATTGCCTGTGTTCCGCCTCCATTAAACTTTTGTACACAGATGATAATCTCTTTGCAGCACAGAAACACTGTGCACTTAGTACAACCTAATGTCCTTTTTTTTTGTAGTAATTATCAAGAAATTAGGTTATGCTTATTTTTAAGCGTGTATGATGTGTGGACAGACACTCTTAATTAAAAATTCAACACATTGTGCTGCTGGAACCATGGGGCTGTGTTTTTAAGATGCCAAGGTGTCTAGCAAGGCAAAGAGGAGTGTAGTAGCAGGAGTGTGTGTGTGTGTGGTTTTTTTTGTTTGCTTTTTTTTTCTCCACTTATCTCAGTGAATAGATTCTCCTGGGAATTGCCAAGTTACTTGCCTTGCATTTCTTTGTGTCTGTATTCTTCAAAATGTAGCCCCTAGTGATTTTGAAAACTAGTTACCCCCTTAACGCCTGCTTCTTGGACTCCCATACAGAGTATCTTTATAGAAGCATCATTAGAAAGCAAAGTATGAATTTTCCAGAGTGGAAATAAAGGGACCTCCCTTCTAGAGAGGAGGAGAATAAGTGTAACCCCTGCCACCTTGTAAAGTAGTAATTTTAACTTCTATGAAATAAAAACTGAAACAAGTATCTTCTGCCTTCTTGAGTTAGTGAGTTTCCCAGAGAGCAGGATGAGAAGAGGAATATTTGTAAGGATGTATTGGTTATGGTGCTCTTGCCATATTGTGGTTTTTGTGTTCTTTCTTTCTTGCAGATAAAGAAGAGGCAACAAGACGTGGTGAGGTTTCTGGAAGCCAATCGTATCGAGTTTGAAGAGGTGGATATCACTATGTCAGAGGAAAAGAGACAGTGGATGTATAAAAATATTCCTGAAGACAGGCAGCCCGCACAAGGCAATCCGCTGCCACCGCAGATATTCAGTGATGACCGGTACTGTGGAGTAAGTAGCTACTGTGGTCGTCAACTCACAGTGTTCTAGTGCAGCACTGTTTGTCATTTTAAAAGTCAAGATTTGGGGTAAAGGTTTATCTCCTGGTGTCTGAATTAATGTTGGCAGCTTGCAAGGGTAGCAGCAGGTAATGTACATGAGTGAAAATTCAGATAATTCCTCTCTAGGTCCTAATATTGTTCTCAACTAGCAGATTCCCTCCAGAGGAACAAGACTTGGGGCTGTCATGTACTTCCTGTACAACCTGTGGATGGGAAAGTCCTTTGTGAGACCACCTGAATCTGAGGTGTCCTTGGTTTGCTGCTGCCTTGTTCTAACCCAAGCAGAAAAATTCAGCAGGAAATCTTAGGCACCATGCATGAGAGTACTGGCTGGACTGAGTTATATTATCACTGCAGCTTAGCCTTCCCCCTTGTGCTGTCGTAGGGTTAATTGCATTTACAGTCAGAGAGTCTTTATATTGTCAGAGTCTCTAGGATAAATGGAAACTATTTCTCCTCAAATATAGAATAGTTTTATTATTTCCATAAAGTAAAGGAGCTTGAGAGTTGTCCTCATCTCCTGGCAGACTGCTGAGCATGAGAGTCTCACACTGGCAGTCTGATGGATGGACAGATTTCCTTGCTGGTATGGTAAGATGTAGTAGTTCTCCTATCAGCTAATGCAAGCTGAGGCAGCAGCCTTTGATAAATGTGTTAAGAATGGCAGCATATGGGTGTTTTATTCTTGTATGTATCCAGGATGGTGCTGCAGGCCCAAGGCTCTGGCATTGTTGTGGTTTGGGGATATCATCCCTGAACTTGGACTCATCTTTAGGCAAAGTATTGTAAAAAGATGAGAACTGAGACTCTTATCACCTTGATGAAGTCAAGGCTTTCAGGCTTCAACCTTGTGGCTTGCCCATCCTATGGGGTGTGGGGTACCCGTTAGACTGGCTGCCGTTTGATGTGCCCACCCTGGGCACTTCAGCAAGCAAGTGAAGCTGTATGTGAATGCAGCAGGAGGATGAAATGGGGTTATAATAGCTAAATCAGAGTATCTTTGTCTGAGCTGCTGTTTCTTACCCTTTCTACGTCTTTACAGTTTTTCTTCATAGTATGTTTTAACCCAGCTGTAGAAAACCTGTTAATTGCTGTTTGGAATTAGCCAGACAGGAGATGTCATGCAACATGGAGATGATCTCATTAATCTGTCTGCTTAGCTGATAGCTGTTTTAGTTGAACAGAGGTAATCCTATTACTAGACCTCACTGTGTTAACATCTTTAAAGAACAAACATACTTCGAGAAGAAGCTGTGTATTTTCTAGGGTAAAGGAAGAAGCATGTGCAGTAACTTTCCTCAGTTATCCTCCTAGCACTAGTTAATGAGGCTCTTAGGTAACAGAGTTGAGACAAAACATTAGGCAGGAGGCAAAGGAGGTCAGCTCTGAGAAATGGGGTAGAATATTGCAGAGGAGTTAGATGAAGTAAGCAGACACTGCACGTGTCTTCTACTCTTGTTTTACATGGAGGTCTTTCATCTTGACACAGATATTTATTTCACCAAGAAAAATCATTATTAAATAATTTAAAACAAAACAACAACAAAGACTTCTGTCAACTGAATTAGTGAAAATTGTACCTTCTGGTTTCTGATTTGTGTCCAGGCAATTTCTAAATCCAATTTGCTCTGTTCACAAAGCACTGTCTGTTTTTCTGCCTGCCAATTCTGCAGTCTCACCATGTTACCAGGAAACTGCCTATATAGTCATTCTGGCTTATGCATTATTACTGACAATCCAAATTGGTCAGATCCTTTGCTGTTTCTCCAAGTACATTAAGGCTAGGTAGAGAAAAGCAAGTTAGGTGCCTTTTTTATTTTGTTCTTGTTATTTCAAGAGAGATTCACAGAAATATGGTGTACAAGCCAAAATAGAGTATTTTGTGCTTCCAGCCATACTGTTTTTTCTGTGTTAGGAAAAGCACTGATGTTTGTGGGTTTTTTTCTACTCCATCTCTTCCTTAGTAGAAAAACTCAAGAGTGTGCTCAGGGGTATTACCTGAGAATAGAATTTTCTGGTTAGAAAAATCATCATTTGAATGATCACTTTTCCCAAAACAAATGCATTTTAGAGGAAGTTCATCTTCAGTCTTTTCCTTAGACATGCAAAACTGGCTGGTTTCAGCTATTTGATTTTGTGATAGCTTGTGGGGGGAAAAGGTGAAAAAAGATAACTGGTGCTTCCTGGTTCACAAAGCCAAATATCTTGCACCCAGGAGGAGGGATCCTCCTCGTATCAAAGGACAACTCCATGTCATGATACATGAGCAAGACCTTGAAATTTGGTCTGAGTTGATGTAATCAAAAATGGCATCCTTAATCTGTCTTGTTCTTTTCTCAGTCTTTGGAGACCCAGTCCCTATTTTTTCAGTAACAGGTTCTGCTAATGGGATTTTGATATACAGTGCTCAGCAAGAACCATTTTTACTTCCTGTTCACAAGATAGATAAGAGCTGTGATCCCAGAAGAACACAAATCATTTAACTGATAACCCAGTGTTGTGTGCTGGCCCCAGCACTATGATAACTTACATATTTTTATACCTTTGCAATCTGTTGTTTCATCGTAGTGGCATTGCTGTAACATTGCCAGTGTGTGAGGAAAGAGCCTACTGAAATGATCCCAGTGATCTTGCTCTGCCTAGCACTGTGTAAGAGTAAGGAAATTTCAGTGTTTGTACGAGGAAGGAACACTTGCATGCAGCGTAAGAAGAGTAAATCTGAAATGCTTTGGAAAGGACAAGAGAGTGCAGAACCATCTTCAGTAGGAATTAACCAACATTTTCAGCTCTGAACAAAATTTTATTTAATTGGCAGTCTAAAGCCTTTGGACTCAGGAGTTTTATAATTTATAGAGATGATGTAGCATCAGCTAAAGGGCTGTAAATGAGACCTTCATTTAATGATTTGTATCTTTCATATAGCAGTTTTGTCACTTCCTGCTGCAGCTGAAAGCAACTGTGAACTCTTCAGTCCACTGTTTAGATCATTGCAAAGTAACTAAAAATTAGATAGCTTGTTTGTAAAACTGTTTCAGTATTTAAGGAAATCTGTGCTAGTCATTTGTCTCTGAATTGATAAAGACAGAACTTTTAGAGTCAGGGTGACACTTGGCACTTATATATTGTGTTTTAAATCCTTTTTCTAAGAGATTGTCATTGTGCTCACGTTGACAAAAAAAATGCTCTTATTAGGTGGACCAGTCTGTATTCACCGCTGTTTTAACTACTGAGATACTGTCTTGAACTGCATTATTCTGTTGAATATCTGCTGCTCAGCGATTACAGATTTGTCAGCCTGGGACAGTACAAAAGCCTGTCATGACTAGATTTTAAGGCCTTTTCTTTCTTTTCTATTTATTTTTATTATTTTTTTTTTAGAGGCTGTCTGTGGGCTCCTGACAGCAGGATTCTTTTTATTTCCCTCTACCAAAGTGTAAATTGACATTTTAGGGTCATATTAAATTGTCTGTATCATTTTTTCAAATGAATTTCACTTGAGTCCTTGTGTACAGTAATGAGGACAGAAGGTACTGTTTTGGTGGAAAGATGGAGATTGTGTTTGGGTTTTCACTATCTAAACCCTTTGCTTTCAAGGTTACAGAAAAAAAAAATCCGAATGCTGTAGTTCCCATTGTGAATTTGTGTGTACCCAGTCGCATCAGTGATTTTGCATGTGAGTTATGCAGATTATTCTAAAGAATTGCTGGTAGGATACACCATAGTACCAGCTATTCATCATTTTACATTTATTTAAAAATAATAATTACTTATTTGACTTACTGTTTTTATCAAGATCACAGAAGATCCAGGTGGATTGAACCACAGATTCAGATGTTAGGGTCAGATTCACAAGGGACTGTGGCATGATGCCAAGCCCTGAAATGTGTAGACTTGGAGCTTGTGTCTTCCAGGGTGGAATGTGCAGTCGCAGGCTGAGGCTCCAGCTTCTTCACGCAGTGATGAGAAGCCGCAGATACATATATCTAAGCAGGATTTGGAGCAGCCAGGGCATTGAGCATGGAGAGCTCTTAAAGCAGCTAGAAATTTTGGAAAACTGGGCCTGTGCCTCGTACTTCCCTCTTCAGCTGTATCTGAAATCTCTGTAACTGAGTTCACAACCCCTCTTGAGCTAGAGGTGAATCCCAGGTCTCTTAGAAGGCTGGAATCTCCAGTTCTCAGTGAAACAGTACTCTAATTTTAACCTTGCAAAACTGCAAGCCAACACTGGAAGCAATGAAATTTTTATATGTAGAAAGTTTAGCACTGGATAGCCTGAAACTTTGGCCAAGGAACATTCAAAGGAAATCTGTTCCCAGGTGGGAATTTGAACTGAGGAATAAATATTTACATAACAGGCTGACTTGATTTTTTTTTTTTTTTTCTTCTTTCTTGGAAGCTGCTCAGATGGTTTAGAGTAAGCCCTGGTAGATTGCCTAGTGGGCAGAGCAACAGGCACAAAGATACATGATATTTATTGTCTTTCCCTGAAATGTAATATATGGATATCACTTCCATCAGAACAGCAGAGGCCTATAGACAAGGAAGAGGCAAAGCTGAAAGGGCTGCAGTGTTCTCAAGAAACTATTCAGCACTCTGGCACTCGCTGTGGCACCGATTTCCCCATTTCTCTACCCTGTGAAATGCCAGTCTTTTTTTTTTTTTTTTTTTTTTTTTTTTTTTCTCCCCTTTCTTTTTTAAGCTCATGAAGAGTTGCACACATTTCTCACAGCAGGTACCGCAGAGCTGGAGCTCCGTCTCTGCGTGCCCGAGCATCGCGACAGTGTGTCACCGTGGTGTGGCAGCTGCAGTGCACTCACTAATGGGCAGCCAGCAAGGCTGCTGCCACGTCCCTGCACCCTGGGAGGGGTCTCCCACAACTCGCTCAGCACCTCAGTGTCCAGTTTGGTCTTCAGGAAAGAAGCATTGCCAGGTGGCAGCTGGTGTTCATTGCTTGGAGATCGTATGGCTGTACAGGGTGGATGGTGCTGGAACTTGCTTGGTTTTTAAGACCCACCCACACAAATTTTTTATCCAAGAGGCAGTTCCTTGCATTTTAAGCCATCTAAGCTCCTTGTTTGAAGTTGTCCTTGGTTACCTTCTGCAGCTGCTTGCAGGTAGTCTGTAGAACCCAGGCAGAACATGGAAGAGTTAGGGCTGGGGACTTAGCACTGCTTTTCTTCCTAAATCCACCACTTTGAAGTGAGGTGTCGTTGGAAAGGCAACTGCTGCCCATGGCTCTTCTCTGTGTTGGCAGGATTTCGCTCGGCCTGTTCTTGGGATCCACAGAGGTGTAACTCATAGGCTCCTTCGTGCTTTCAGCTTCTGCCACTGTACTGTGGATCCATGTCCTGAGGCAAAGAACTGGAGTTCTTTGTAATATGTCCTTCATTAAGGGAGCTATGGGACTAGAGTAATCAGCCTACCTAGTACTAGAGCTTAAGAAAACAGAAACTCAGCAATTCAGTAAAAATAAAGTAATGGAAGAATTCCCCCCGCGTATAGTTTCAAATTGGTGTCACTAATGTGTTAGTGCTGCCTTTCTGCTGCAGTGAGGAGAGCGCCATCCTGTTGAGCAGCAGAGCAGAAATTTGGTGCTTTGCATTTGGTGTCTTTCCTTTTTCCTTTCTACACTAAATAAAATAACTGTTTCAAGGTGAGTTAGCAGACATTTTAGCTCTGAGAATCTACTTTTTTTTTTTTTTTTTCCCCTCCCCAGTCTGACTCATTTTGTAGTTGTTCAGTATGTCTTTATTTTCCTTCCTGCTTCAGAGCTCAGGATGGGAGATATGTATGTTGCTGCTGCCTTTTGCACCTTCTTGTAACTAAAAGGGGCTGTTCCAGCAAACTCAGTCTTACAGTTCTAAGTGTAGACTTGTTTGGGTATGTCCTTCCCTGCAGCATGGTTAACTCGTGTTTCTCAGCCGTGGCTAATTGTAGAAGGGTGACTGCAATTCTTGGATAGATGAGGCCTGTGTGCCTGGTCACTGGCAAACATGGCATCAGCCACAGTTTCTTGTGTGCCATCCAGAACGGAGCTGTCCCTGGCATTTGCCTCCCTCATACTGGAGCTGCAGCATATGGAGAGATTAGAGATTGTGTCCTGAGGTGCTGTGCGAGAAGGGCTCCCGCCCAGGCATGTGCTCCTTCCCCAGGAGGACCATGCTCGATAGGAGCTCTGGTGTCTCATTCTCTGGGTTGTACGGAGTAAGTCAGGCAGGAGCAGACTGCTGATTCGCTTTGTTTGAACTGCAGGTTCCTCAGCACTGCCTGTGAGAGCAATTACCTTGTCTCTTTTGTAGGAATGCAGAGATCATCATCATGTTTAATAAGTGTTTGCCAAAGAGAAACAATTTCTGACAGCATGGCAATACACATTCTTTATGTTGATGTCTGATAATTAATATATATGAAAATATCCATATACAAAAATTTTACATTTGTAAGCTACATTTGGGCAAGTTGCTTGTTTTATACTTCTTGATGTGGAAAGGTAAATAAATAAAAATAAAAAAATAAAAGGAAAGCAATAAAAATATTTGATGTTTAGCAAGCTCTTTTTCTCATTGCAAACTAAAAATAACAGGGCAAATTTTCTCTTTTGAAGAAACTTATTAGGAGGAGTTTTAATCATAGTTGCTGTCTTCAAAACATCATAGAGGATAGTATTTTCCTAATGTGAGCTGTAGTAATGGATGGACATTATCTATGTAATTGCTGACTGGTATATGAAACATACTGTATCAATGTTGTACTTTACTACTTACCCAATGACAGAATTTTTTGCCCATGTCTCTTGAAGCACAAATTGTTTTTATGCTGCTCTGCAGTATTGCCAGTTTTAACTTTGGTGTGCAGAAAACAGCTTCTCCCAGCAGTGACAGGGTGTGTTTAAGCAAGACTTAACCTGAGCCGAATTAATTATGGCTCTGTCTGTAATCACATCACTGCAGTGGTTTGATCTCCCACAACAGGAAAACATGACTCTTCAGGCATGCACATTTGGGACACACATCGCAACCATGCTGAGCTAGGTGAACAGTGCCTAGCAGTGGCTGCAGAGAGAGGAGAGCTACCCTGGTAGTGGAATTTTGGAGGAGGAGAGGATTCCCACGGGCAACAGCTTTCTTGCCGGAGCGGATGGTAGAAAACCCCCATAAATGCCAGAATGGCACACGTCGTTAGGAAGAGTTAAATCCAGATTTCCTGACTGCTAGCCCACCCTGTCAAGGGCAAGGCTGCTTTTACTTTAATACAGCATTTGGGTAGTGGCTGCTAGTTGGGATTTCTGGATAATCGAGACATTAAGAGAATTCTGCCTCTGATTAATCTGGCTTTAAAGAACTGCAGAGCAGCCATTGCACCTCCTAGTTGGAGGGTCACTGGAAGGACTCGGATTTTGAAAATAAGTTTCAGACGACGTTGTTGTGGTTACTAGCACACTCAGTGCACAATTACACTGACTATTTTAAAACTTTGCATAGCATATAACCTAAAGTAACACAAACAGCCTTTTATGTGAAACTGAAGCTCGCGTTTGCTTCTGCAGTGGTCATAAGCATCTGTCTAGGAAAGGCCACGAGCAAGACAAGCTTCTCCACCTTCCTCTCATCTCTCCTGTAGGGTTACTTTGCTTCTGAAGACCACAGTCTTCCTCTCTGTTCTGGTTTAGAATCACTCAAGCCATTGGCTTTGATGGTGAGAAGCTAGGCCTACTGCAGCCAGGCACCTAGTAGCCTATTAAGAAGCATTTTCTGATTAAGAAGCATTTTCTGACTTGAAATGGCTTTTAACTTACCTTATTGGCACTGCTGTTGCTTCTCTATCCCCTCAAAACATGCTCTATCTTTTCTCCTTGCTGGCATTTGTGGTTCTCTGCAGCCTTTTGTATCCTTGTTGATGCATCCATCACCTGTATTTTGTGGCTTTTAAAATTTTCCTGGAGGAATGAGCACTGCTGTCTCAGTGATGATTCATGTTCACTGTCTCTATGCCCCTCTTCCTTTATTAGCTTTAATTAGTTACTGATGTTGCCAGAATTTTATATGTTAATAGCATGTAATTAGCAGCTCTGGAAAGCATCAAAGATCATAACTTAAAGTGGTATAGTTGAAATTATATTTATACATGTAGCTTCCATTAGAAGTGGAGCGGTGGGTGGCAGCCTGCCATACCACCTTGCTTGTGCATTCTTAGGTTAGGAGCTGCTTTCTGGATGCCCCCAGGGAGTCAGCGGGAGCCGCTTCCTTGCAGGAAGGCAGGATCCAGCCGCTCGGCTGCTCCCGGCCGGCTGGCGGAGCTGCCCGGCGCGGTGGTGGGGGATCTGAGGTAGCTCGTCATCTGCAGCGGAGCCTCGTGCAGCAACAGGGAGCCCCTGACTTGCCACGCAGAGCTGATGGGGCCTCCCTCCTCTGCGGGGTGCAGGGTGTCTGTCCCACAGGGCTTTCCCACGTGGGACCTTGGGCCCTTGCCTGTGTTTGAAGCTTCTGGCTCCCTCTGAGCTCCCAAACATTTTCCTCCTTGAGCGTTTTCCTTCATCAGCAGCTAACGCTGATAGCACCAGGACGATCTTTGTTTCTTCGTGTCCCCGCAATTTCATTTGGTGTCTTTACAAACGGCCCAAATCTGTGCAGACCTTCTCCCCTCATGAAAGGGAGGATGTTTTTGGAACATCTCTTATCCTGTATCTGTTCCTAGTTGGTAAAAATACTAGTAACACTTGAGATCAGAGTCTGATCCTTAGGAAAGTGAATGCTAAATGTAACCTGTTCATAATAAAGAAGCTTATTTTATAGGGAAAATATGGTAATATATTGTACCTAACCATGTGGTTGTCAAAGTCTGGTATATGATTGCTGTTTTCAGAGGATACGTTGGTGAAGTCACTGTCCCACCACAGGAGAATTATTTAAGGAATTCAGCTTCTATAGGACTCTTCCTTCAAGTTTTTTGTGTTTAAAAGTATTTTGTTTCCTAAAATGCAATTTGAAAAACCTATTGGAAACTTACTTTTAGGCACTTAATTACCTTTATGCCTATGAATGTAAATCAGCATTTATATTTTTCTGTCAAGTTAAGTAGTGAAAGGTGTTAGAAAATTTGTTAGAAAATATTTTTCTTTCACATTGGATTTGGTGATATTGTTATACTTTAAAATACTTGTTAGGCTTGCATGGGAGAATATGTGTAAGTATCAGTGAATATTTTCCTGAAAATAACCCGCCACTCTAATACGTAGTACGGGAAGATCAAGCAGGAGAACACTATCGACTAGTTATATTGAATATTGAAATATTGACTGATCTTTTTTCTCTAGGATTACGATGGCTTTTTTGAATCAAAGGAAAGCAACACCGTCTTCTCCTTTCTTGGACTAAAACCTAGTTTGGCATCAAAGGCAAGTGTAATATTGCAGACTTCTTATGAAATATGTGAAATATTGAGATTAAGTTTTCTTTGAACAGAAAGGACTCAGTGTGTTCAGATGGACCATTGCCTTGATAGCTCTCCATATCAGCCTAATGCTAATGAGGTAATTGGAGCTGCTGCAGTGAGAGGTAAAGCATTTTAAATGAAACCAAGTTTTACATGTGAGTTAATTTGAGACAGCAAATGAATTAAGTTCAGGGAATATATTTTCCTTCCCTTTATCAGTGTAAATTGAAAGCCACTGACTTAATTGTAACACGGAACTGAGCTTGAGTCTTAAACCCTGAATATCTTTAACCTACAACACCAAAACATCATCTTTCTGGGCCAACCAGGATGACATTTATTTCCCGAGTATTTAAAAAAAAAAAAAAAAAAGCCTGCTGAAATGGTGGAGTAATAGCAACATTTTAAAGAATATATCTAGCGGGACAGAGCAGAGGGCTGGGTAGCATGTTCCTGTTGAGGGCAGTGTAACAGGACACTTTACTGCCTTTTGGAAATCTCAATGGGCCTGGACAGTCATGCAAGGAGAGTAAATACGATGCTTCCATGGGCAGTAGATCAGATATCTAGGGAAAGGTTTTCTCCTGGGTTTGGTTAGTAGACCTCGTTTGTAATGCTCCAGTATCTATAATAATTCCTCGTTTGCCAGGAATTTCTTTATTTCCAGACTCCGTGGGGGAGATGAGTAGGAGGCAACCTCAGCTGGGAGCCACAGAAGCAGTTTATTTTGGCAGTCTGCCATGTTTCCTATCTTGAAGGGTTAGATGTAGGAAAAAGGTGATCTCATACTGAAACCAGTAGTGCTTCTCTGCAGCTCTGTTCCTGGGAAATGTAACCTGTTGTAGGTCTGGAGGAGTGTCCATACAAATGTGGTCTGATCAGTATTTGAGTCTGTTAAGAAAGTGAGGCATCCTCAGCTGTTACAGGAGCTACGGGTACCCCCCCATTACAAAGGATTTCTATGGTCAAACACTGATAAAGGAGGAAGGACTGGGAGGGACATGGAAAGAAGATGAAATTCACAAATGCATGGGATGAGAAACTAAGAACACATTATAACATTAACAACCTTTTTTTTCTTTCTTTCTTTCTTTCTTTCTCCTTGTCTGTCTTGAAAGTAGGAGTCAGAACCCTAAGAAACCTAAGTTGAAGTCTGAAGCTTCAACAAATCCATCTTCTGAATGAACGTAGCGCACGATGGCTTCCCTAACAGATCACTGTGATAGAGCAACACGCATCATTATATGTTCTACTTGCCACTGGGATGGTGCTCACCAACGATATGAAGTTAATAACTTATCTATGAAATGGGGTTAAGACTGAGCTGCTCATCTTCCTTTTCAAAAATGCTCATTGCTGATGTTTCACATTTGTCTGTAGGTAGCTTTTCTAACTGGCACTGGCATTCTTTCTGGCACACATTATAGGACAAAAAGTGGTTGTGTAGGGCCTGTATAGTTAATGGATAGACTCACATGATCAAGTTCCTTACCTTTTAAAATTCTTGTAATTTGGAATAACTGCACTTGGAATTAGCTCACTCTGATAGCTAGAGTGCTGGTGCTTATTAGGTAGTCTGTGTTATTTGCAATCTGGTAGTCAGTCTTAAGATCTCAGTCCAAGTTAAGAACTGCCATATATCTTCTCTACCTTACTTTATAGTGATGTTTATACTAATGTATGGTTATTTTAAGAGACATGAGCTGCTAACCTTCATGAAAACTTGATTTGCCTCATGAAGAACATTACAACTGGCTGTTTAAAAACAGTTGTTACCAGGGAGGGGGTGCCAAGATAAAATATTTGGACAAGAATCCTTTTCCAAAGACAGGTAAAATGTGCATGGATAGAAAATATTGGGTACTTCAGAAGATGAGGTCTCTCGGCTAATTATTATATTAAGTAATAATATGATAATTCTGTTAAATTAGAAAGGTGCATCCAAAATCCTGAATTTCACTCCAGTAACATACAGCTGCACCATTATGCACCTAGGAGCCAGGAGGATGCTTTCAGAGTGAGGGCTCAGTCCTGGAGAGGGTTAAAAACTCTGCCAAGCCCACCCAGCTTGCTCAGCTATTGTTTCCATGTGCCCCCTCCTCCCTAGATATGGGAAAGGAGGCCCTGAGGACAGTGAGAAAGCTGCATGTGTGTTACACTGGACGAGACCATAGTAGTCAGCACTGCTGTGGAGCAAGAGCTAAGGAAAGGGAGATTGCCCCAGAGGCACTGCTTTCATTCACATAGCAAAAATTAGGCCCTCGACTTGCCAATAAGCATTCCTAAATGCAAAAGTCAAATCACTTTCTGCATTTTGAATCACTTTAAGCTCCTTAAATAACAGCTAAGCTGCAATATAGTTCATGCTGAAGAGATTTCATAATGGCTGGGTAGTGCTATTCCAGTAACTGTCCTTATGTCTTTGAATAAATGACAGAGTGTGAGAGCCTTTCTCCAATTCCAGCATCACTTGCGCTGTGATTTTAGGTAAACCAGGCTTCCAAGGTTGTCTACCTTGACTTCAGCAAGGCTTTCAACATCATCTCCTTTAACTTCCTCACAGAGAAGCTCGGGAAGTGTGAGTTAGATGAGTGGGCTGTGGGGTGGATTGAGAACTGGCTGGATGGCAGAGCCCAGAGGGTGGTGAT
>JAWLRI010000700.1:2357316-2377808 GCA_034781795.1 Crypturellus tataupa | reverse complement strand
AAAGAAGGACTTGTGCACAGACCAATGGTGTGAATACATGCCCGTTATCCACAACCAACCAAGTGCGGTAGAAGACACGTGTATGGATACTGGTTATGTATAAAGCTATGTGGGATTCACAGGTAAAGCGAATTGAATCTGCTTACCATTGAAGTGTCGTTCATTCCGTCTCGCGGTAGTGGTCCTCGGCAACGCGGAAACCGCTGCCTCCCTCCGCACTCTGCCCATGGGACGCTCTCAGGGATGGCCTCACACAGCCCTGGTGGCGCTGAGGTTTGGACCACACAGAAACCCTCCACGTCAGGAGGGCTGGCTCGCGCGCCCGGGCCAGGAGCCGCTTCCCCCAGGTGAGGATGGGCACTACGAACCTGGAGCCGCCACTTCTGGGCCCTCCTGCAGCCCCGGAGAAAGCGCCCGTGGGGAATCGGAGCCTCCGTGCTCAGGAGGAGGTCGAACACGCCGAGTCCGCGAGGCTTCGCTCGGTGTCCTGCAGGGAGGCTCCGGCGCTTAAGTTCGTTCTTAAAGAAAATCAGTTTTAAAAGCAGATGGTTTAATTAGAGCACCAGGCTTGCTCATTGTAAAGCTGTGTCTCTGGGTATTTTTACTGCTTTATTAACAGCTCTCGTACTTATTCCTTTTCCTTTACTTGACAGATGCTTTCATCAAGGTTATATAAAGTCCTATTTTCATCCCTGCTTTACCTAGAAATAAAGACAAGCTGAAATACAGATTAATAATAATATTGAGAGCTAAATATTTACCACTTGAGTTTTAAAGAACAAAGTGCAATCCCAAATCTATTCTGCAAAAGTTGTTATTGTTTCATGATTGTATCTGCATAACTAAGAGCGATTTCTCCAGGGAAGCAGCTATTTTACAGATGCTGACAGGAGCTCAGGAGCTCTACACTGAAAAAGAAGAGTAGGAGAGAAATCTCTCTTCTTCCACGGGTCTACAGAAATGGGAAAACCCCTCAGAGAACCTAAGGGCTGCTGCTGTCAGCCAGCAGATTAGTTTGAGATTCACCAGGACTTTAAAAAGTGCTGATTCTGCTAGATATGAGCAACTAAATCTTGCCAGAATTATTATAGAATGTCACAAGTTGATGGTCAGAATGACCAGCCAGTGTTACAGTTTTGGAAAACAAACATGTGCTTTTCTTATAACCAAAACCACCTGGACTACAAGTTCTTTTAAAGCAATCTATAGTCATAGCACCCACCATCAGACTACCATCAGTAGTCACTTTTTCCATAAATTTAGTATGGGTTAAATCCCTTTCATGACATCATCAAGGTCATAGTGACCCCATGAATATCCTGTCAAAAGCTCTGTCTCATCAACTGACTTTACGACCAGACAAAATACATCATCATTCTGTTGGCAGTAATTACATTCAAATATTGAAAGCAGCCTTTGGCTTTGCTGTTTTTTTCACCCAGTTCAAAAAACGAAAGGATGCAATTTGGCTGCGCAGCACCTTGATGATCTTGAAGGTCTTTTCCAGCCATAATGATTCTAAGATTTTCTGATTCTATGGAGCCAAGATGTCTAAAGTTATGTACATGTATATGAAAAACGTTTCAAGGTTTCTGTTGCAATCAGCGGACTTTAGGGAAGGCTCAGCTGAGCTGCCTAAGTGAAGGCATTTAGTGCCACTGAAAATATGCTGCACTGAAATGTGCTCCAGCTGCAGCTCCCCCATCCCCTCCGCCCATCCCGGGGGTCACCCTCGCCCTGGAGCAGATGCTGGTTTGTTCCCTGGGCTCCCCTGACCCTGTTGGCGGCTCCCCAGGGCATATGGGCACCGTAGGCGCCTGCTGGGCCCACATGCACGTATGTACGTTGGGAGTGTAGGACTGGATCCAAAGCCAGTCTTCACTCACGAACCAATTTCCTTTCTACTTAACCTACCATAATTCTGAAAAATCATTTCCAGGGGACGAAATTCTCAACTTCCAAGAATTGACACAGAATCTGAAAATAGCTGATTTTCTCGTCAAAGAGAGTTTTTTGAATGCAAATATACTTATTGCTAGTAAAGCTCTAATATGGTTGTGTCTGATCTCATGTTCCAAGAAAAGGCAAGAAGTCCTTGAAATCTTCTTGACAGAAAGACAAGAGAAAGAGCAGAATGACGCCAAAGTTCTTTAAGAAGTTGCTTTTAATGAATAGCAGACAGTATGCATTAATCTGGCCACAGGCATTTACAGATACTGTGTAGTTTAAGCAAAAGAAGCCATAATCCTCTGGAGTTTACAAGTGTTCTGTATAAACTGAAACAATTTGGGTGACATCTGCTTTTACAGCAGATTTCTCAGCATATCCAGCTCTTCTAGCTTATTCATAATTAAATGGCATCAGAAACATCTGCTTTAAAAATTAAAGTAAACCTCCCAAAGCAGTTACAACTGCATGATTTATATTTTATTTTTTCAAAGCAATGGGACCATCTTCTCTCACAAATGACCTTTAATTAATCTCGCTTTTCTAACTACCTCTGTAAATACTGGCACAGTTCATGTCTTGTTAACACAGTAAATTACTAAACCAGAAGCAATAGCAAATAAATTTTGTTTGGATGAGATTGTTGGGGATGGAGCTGCTTTTTTCACAGTTCATCAGTAAAAGCATCAGGAAAGACCAAACAAAATCTGTTCCTAGAAAATCATATCAACATATGATATTCTATGGGAAGAGACTGCAGAAAGGGAGGTATAAGGTGGTGAAGAAGGGCCAGAATGGTAAAAAAAAAAATCAAAAAAAAATCAAAGAATAAAGTTTAAAACCAGTTACTGAACAAACAAACAAATGGGATATTCTGATGGTAGGATTTCAGATGCCTACAGAGAGTGGTGAAGCTGGTCAGGGCTGGGTAGAAACCCCTTGGACAACCTGCTGGGCTCTCCATCCCATCTGTGTCTGACAAACTTGGGAGGAGGAGAACAGAGCAAGGAGGGGTAAAACTGCACCTTAACAAGGTGTGGTACGAGGGGGCACCCCTAAAGCTGTAGCCTTAGCTGGGAGTCAATAATAGTTGAGTGTGATGAAAAAGCCTTAAGGATGAGCAAAGGGTGACTCGGTGATTGTGTATAACTGTGTAAAGAGTGACAGAACTGTAAATTGGTGAAAGTGGTGGGTTCATATTGAATTAATTTATCAATCATTTATCTATGAGATTGTTAATCGCTTGTTTACCAGTAAGTATTATAAGCTTTTGAATGAACTCCATCTCAAGTCTACAATCTAGGGGGAAAGTTCTGGTCCTTGAGGTAGCAAAAGGTCAGGTAGGCCAATTTTAAGGTATCATTTGCATCAAAAGCAAAATGACATTCACAGGCATTACCCCTGCAAGAACCATAGTTGTTAGAGAGTAAAGCCACACGGATTTAGAGACAAAAGCCACTTTGCATCAGCAGGATGGAGGGCAGAGGCTTCCATTAGACGAGTCTGGGATGCAGAAACACGACAGAGATGTGGATGGAGAGACCAGGACAACTGAGGGAAAATTCCTAAAAGGACCTAAAGAGTAAGGAGCAAAGTGGAATGGAAATACTAATTTCAGGGGACTCACATAAAGATAAGTTATCTGCCAAACTATTACAGTTTCCCAAGAGAGCTTTGAGTCTTATAAATAGAATAAAACCCTATTCAATCACAGAAGAATCATGGTGCTATCACACATAATTAAAAAATGTTTTGCATGTGGTTTTGAACATCCTTCTTGTTACTGGAAAGCCATCTTTGCATTCAACAGTCATTTCTCAACACACGCACAGTTAAAGTGAAGTATTTGTTGCCAGATGTGTAGTTAAATGGGGCTTTGCTCTTTATGATGATGAAACATGGATGTACTTAGAAACTGAATGAGTAGTATACATCATTTATGAGCTGGTGGGTAAACTAATAATGTAGTAGTGTTCCCTGTTAACCATCTGCTCCGGCACATAATGGTTCAGTGCTAAAGCCATCTTATCAACAGCGCAAGGGTCTAGGCCCTCTCACACAGCCGCATAGGTCCCAGAGTGCAAAATAATGACAAGCTCTCCCTGGGTTAAGCAATCAGAAACTCCCAAAGTGCACCCATAATCTGCTTAATAGTTAAGCTGGTCTGGACTCAAGCAGCTGATGTCCTGCTGACCTTGCCAAGGGAGTCATTTCAGTCCATACAAATTTTGGAGGGCCTCAGGCTGGGCAAAGGAAGCACATCGGTCCCTCTCAAAATCAGTAACAACATATCAGGCAAACGCATGTTGCTCTAATGCCTGCCTAAGGATTTACTCTAAACTTGGGCATGATGTAGCACCTTTAATCTACTGTTAACTCAGTATAATCACAAAACATACAAGGGCCAAGAGCTTTAAGGAAAAATAAGATAGATTTTCCAGATGTAGACTTTTTTTTGTCTTCATCTTCACTTTTTTTTGTTTTTGTTTTGTTTTTGAAAGATGATCAGAATCAATTAGAATGTCTTTATAGAAATATTTCCCAACTTGAACTCTTTTTCTGACTCTGAAGATATTTTTTTCATGTAAAAAAAAGTTTTTAAAAAATATGTTTATCCTTGTTATAAATTATCCTTGGGATCACATTATCAAACGAAACCCTGAAATTTGTCTGCTACCTGCTCTGGCATGACCATGCGTGGATGGCCTTCACACAGCTGTGACTCTGCAAGGGCAGTCCCAAGCCTATTGTCAGCATGTGCCATTTTATGCAAGATGTATTTCTTCTGGCTCTGCTGCCAGCTTAAGAAATTCCCATCCCAAAGTCTTTGCTTGAAGACGGTTGTTCCCCTTCCTCATTTCTCCACCACGTCCCAAGGGAAGGTACTTGCCTCTTCATCCGTGCTGCTACATGCATTGATTTAACTCTTATCATTTCACTGATCCCATTTATAGTATGGATCTCAACAAACAACTGCAGAACAGGATAGGAAATTAACAGGAGCACGGAAACAGTGGCCAAAAAAGTGGCTTCAGGTTTGGGGAGGACTGACTTTTGCCAGCTTTGCAAGAAGCCAGTCGTCTACTGTGCCATTATGGCTTGGAAGTCAGTTACCTCTTCAAAGGGTTATGAGGAATCAATGTAAGATATTGGTGTTTTAAGAGTTATTGTTAACTCTTCTAACTCGTATCAACTTTCTCAACTTATCCTAGGGAAAAAATCCCACTCTTGTGAAATAAAATAATGAAAGGAAGCAGGTGGCATGGAAAGTGGAGAACGAGTGCAGATTTGCCCTCACTGGACTCGTGAATGGCTGAACTTCTGTTTGTTTTTAAGCTTTGTTTGACAAAGATTTGGTAAAGATTTATTCACCATCTTGCTAGAATTTCAGCCCTCTTTCTAATTTAATAGCACTTCTGTGTCTTGCCTCTTCACCTTGGAAAAGTGATTGAATTATTTGTGCCAGTAGCAAATATCATGCCGCTGACTTGCCCAGTCTTCACTACAAAGCACAACGTTTTGCTAGTCTGCATGGGAAAAATCTATAAGTGCATCAGTGGGGTTCAATATTTCTCAATGCTCAGAATCTGTTTTGGCTTCTGTTGGTTAAACAGACCTCCAGTGATTCCAAGATTTTGTGCCTATCTCCATTTTTAATATCTTCTTATCAGGGAAATAGTGAAAGATTTTGAGAAACCAAGTAAGCCAGGCTGCCTTGCTGCTCTTGAAGCATCACCTTTTCTTTTTAAAAATTATTTACTATTTTTTTTCCCAAAGAATCTTTTCTTCTCTGAAAGTAGACTTGCATTTTTCTGCTTGAGTCTGTGCTGTTCTGTCCTGACAGGACAGCCCTGATGGCCCTCTCACAAAGGTCTGATGAAAGTTAGGACACCCAGGTGTCCTCCAGCTGTCCTAGGCCCTGACATCCTGGACAGCCTGTGACCCTCAGGTGGCAAGATGTGTGTGCGCAACTGAATCAAGACATCTTCCTCTTCTGGGCACCGACTGTCCATCGGCGGTCCTTGAGGCTTCTGCATTAAGAAGTGTTTGCAGGGCATTTGTGTGAACAGGGCATGGACTTATGTGCGTCTCAAATGCAGACCTGAATGTCACTATATTGAGATCCCCACTACAATCTCTGCTTCCGCACACCTTGTTTGACACCATTTTAGGGGTCATTAGTCCTTCCTTGCCCCTACAGTGCTTTGATATTACATGCGATGGACCCCACCCAGCGTAATGCATATTCCAAGGGATTTGTGGAGGGTTCACATTAAGAACTGACACTGATTTTCTTGGGAAAAAGCAGTATGTTGGGGATCACTGACTTTAACAGATGTAAAATGGCTCTAAGCTAATTCAATACCACAAGATTCAAACTCAAAAAGATGCATAGGAATTAGCTTCATCAATTTATTTATTTTTAACTGTCTCCAGAGGTTTTCACAGATACTCTGGTTTCTGAGTTCTGAAAGTAGTAAATATGCCTTTGCTTGCAGACAGCCCACAGTTCTGCTTGGGTAGTAGTGTTTTTCCCAGATACCCACTGAGAAGAATGTCCAAGAGCTGAGTTCATCTGAATTCTGCTAACAACTTCATTTCAATATTTTATCATTTCTGCTGCTAATGATCACAGCTGCACATTGCTGTCTACTTTTCATATATCTTTTCCAATAATGTCTGTGTTTTCACTTTTCTGCTAGCCTTCACCAAAATATTTTAAAATTTTATAGAATATATCCAACTTGGATTTAAAAATCTATGCTATGTTTTTGTATGCTTCACTTTTCCATCATCAAGAACAAATGATCTTCAACATTAAAAATAATTAGATAGGTACTTTATTTCTTGATTAGTAAAGCTCCAAAATTTCAATTTTGTATTCAAAATTTTGTATTTAAAATATAGTCCAAAGAAAACTTATTTTTTACTTATTTTTCTGGAGCAGTAGCAGATATTGCCTCTGAGTCTCTGGCAATATCCAGACAAGATATTATAGTGCTGAACAAAACTGCCATGGCAAAAAGTACTGGCAATGATTACAATAGTTTCTAAAAGATGGGGTACCTGGAAAAGTCTCCCCTGCTTACCAGAATCCCTGAATTGTCTTTCTTGTTCGTAAATACAGAGCTTCATGGTTTCTGAGCTAAAAGAAGGGGGTCTCCATGCTTCCCTAGGTAGTGTCATTATTTTCATCAACATGGACACAAGGGTATGTGTGAGAGTAGAAAGGCCCATTGAATATTGCAGAACCCCTTGCTCCATGCAGGAGAAAATACTCCATGAAGTATTTTCGTTGTTTCTGCACACGTTCTTAATCTTTGGTTTCTAAGACAATAAAAGTCTTTAGGCTGGAGAGGGCATTGCAAGCACTTCCTCTGTAATTATCATTGTCATTTGGCATCTGATGGATAGGACTGGTTACTATCACAGTTATTGTTAACTTTTTGAAACATAATTCTGTGTTTCTTTCCTCCCTGCTTCAGACACATCTTTTTAACATCAAAACCTCAAAATATGCAGAGTTGCTGCATTAGCCCACTGCTTTAGCACAGATAGGAAAGAGTAAAGCTGGACTTAGCAGCATATGTGTAAAATCGAACTGCAGCAAAACTAATGCAACATGAGTCCCGGCCCCTGTCTGTTCCAGGAAAAGGGTTTAAATTGTGACATCGGGTAAACTTTCAGAAATGAATGCCAGTTTCTAACTGAATTTCAAAATGAATGACACTGCCTGAAAGCAGGACTGGATGACATATTTTGGGTGGGGTTGTTTTAGAAACAAAACTTAAATGTGTTTCTACATAAAATAGACACAATATCAGATTTAAACATATTTTCTAAAAGTAAGTCTCCACTTCAAGTTCTAAATTAAGCAAATTTGTAACTTGAGAGCAGAATTGAGTTTCCATACCAAGATAAGAATTTGCTGCTATTTGCTGTGGATAACTAATTACTCTGAATCAGACATAGATTAATCAATCTGGACATCTTTAGAAAATGCTGAAACTTATTCAGCCTTGGACAATTTTATCATTCCACTAAGAAAATACAGTCATTCATAACAAAATGCAAAATAGTGAAAATTACATAAGGGATTTAGGTCCCAAACTCTAATTTTCAAGGAATTTAGGCACTTAACAGCTAAATGGTAGATTAAAGTTGATTGTGAAAAGTTTTACCAGAGAGGATTGGCCAAGAACATGAATTGCAGTAGGGGATGCCTGAAGACAGATTCCCAAATGATATCTCACAGAAAATTACAGCAGAAATTTTAATGTGTGGGTACAGAGAGAAGACATATTATCTAATTATTAAGTCTACTCCAGTGTCTCCTCTAATTGTCCACCTCCTCCCCCTTCTTTGCTCTTCCTAACCATTGTCATATAATCTAAAAAATGTACTCTGCTTTAATGGAGTTTAGGTATCTAATCCATTCACTTGAAGTAATGAGGGCTGGATGGGAGTGAGAAATGTGAGTTCAGCTCCTCAAAAGCCAGCGAAGGAAAGATACTTTATACTTAACACAGAGTGCACCAAGAGAATTGTTCAAGATTACATTTCAGTAATATTCTGGATTTATGTCTTGCTACCTTACATCTTAAAGCACAAAGGTTAAATGACTGTTTTAAATTTGAGGTGGAAGCACAATGTGTCTGTGTCCTCCTCCATCCTGGGCGGGCAGATTTCCAGGCTCATGCAGCTGATTGATAGATGCTACTGCAGCGCAAGTAGCAAGAACATGAGATAAATGTTGGCTCAGTCCTGTCTCTCACCCCGACTGCCAAGAAAGCCTGAATGGTCAAGTGCCCCTCCTAGATGGCTCCAGTGAGTAAAGACATGCCTCACCCCGGCTGAATGTGCTTCTGGCAGTTGCAGAAAGGGCAAGGCTGAAGGTGCTGCTTTCTTGCCCATGGGCGCTGCTGCAGCCAAGGAAATTGGGCACACGGGGCTCATGCCTCAGAGACAGAGCAAAGGGACATGGCCAAGACCAGAGGCACAGCAGAAATCTCTGCCTGTGCTCTAATAATATTTGGAGCATGTGTAGGAAATACATTTGGGTAAGCCTATATTTTGCTCTTCTTTATTTCCAGTGATGTACTAGGATTTTATTGTACCTAGATTACATTAGATTACATTACAGAAGATTATGAATACACAGCTACAAAAACACGCTTTCAGAAGACCATTTAACCCATCCTCCAGCTCTAGAGCAGAATAAAATGCACCTAAACCACCTCTGACAGAGCTCTGAATAACCCCAAACCCTGCCAGTACCTGAGAATCCTCATGTGCCTGAGGTGATCCATGCCAGTCTTCATTATCATTATGGCTACAGGAATTTGGAAATTAGGCAAATAACTTGTATAGTTGTGTTCACGCGGTGAATGAGTTTGCTTGTTAAAAGAAGCCTGGAGAATCTAGTAAATACCTAGGTTAAGAAGGGAGAGAGGGAATACTACTTTGGTGAAGCAGCTGAGGGACTTCAATCCCTTAAATAACCACCAGAGATAACCCTGGAAGCCATGTCCCTGCATGTAATATTTAGCCAGGAAGATAGCTGGAAGCAGCCTCTCCTCGTGCTTTGAGCATTTTCCAAAGCGCTAATGCACGGTGGGTTCAAGCCCTGTAGGTCACTGGAGATACCTGAGCCTGGAGAAGGGTGGTCTCCTCCAGGTGCCGGTCATCCTCTTCACTGGTGACTTGACTGCCACCTTTTGCTCAACTCCCTGCTCTTTGGCATGGACTGTTCTGGCTCTTGGTGATGGTGATCCTTCAATATCAATCAGCAGCTCTCTTGGAAGCCTCTTCCCTCTCATGCCCTATGCCAGAGCACAGTTCTTCCTGGAGAAACGCGCCCTTCTGCACCAGTGAGGTGCAATCTGCTGTTCTGCCACACGTCTCAGTCACTTGATTCAGCAGATTAAAAGGACTTGGGTATCTACTCAAGAACCAAAAAGTAGTAAAGAGTAAGAGAAAAGAGGCTAGTGTCATTGATCAATTTTGGTTTTTGTTTGACTGTATTAAATTTTGGGGGTTTTGACTGTATTAAAACCATATGTTTTTTGGTCTGTCTAACATCAGGCCTCCAGGCAACAGACAGGGTCACCTGTCTTGCAGGGGAAAGGAATTCTAGCCCAGGAGTTGGTGGCACTCATTGAGAGAGCTCATTGAGAGGGCTCATTGAGAGGGCTTTCACCTGGATATGAAGGGGGAAGGCAATCAAATCGGAATCACTGGGGACAGCCCAGGGGCTGCATGCCGGGGTTAGGGGAGAGCTCAGTAGCCCAGCTGAAGTGAACAGGAGCGGCTAGAGGCCACGACGCTTCAGGAAAACTTGAAGTTGCACAGTAGCCATCACTGAAACATGGTGGGACGACTGTCATGACTGGAGTGCTGCAACGGATGGCTATGGGCTCTTCAGAAGGGACAGGCAAGGAAGGAAAGGAGGTGGGGTAGCGCTTATGTTAGGGAGCGCTTCGGTTGCGTGGAGCTCCACGTGGGCAATGGAAAAGTCAAACGCTTATGCGTCAGGATCAGAGGGAAGGCCAAAGACACTGACATCCCACTGGGGTTCTGCTATAGACCACCCAACCAGGATGAATAGACAGATGAGGCATTCTACAGTAGCTGGCAGAAGTCTCCTGATTGGCAGCCCTTGTTCTCGCTACCAGGTGTTTGTTGGAAATAAAATATGGCAGAGAAGAAACAGTCTAGGAGGTTGCTGAAGAGTGTGGAAGATAACTTCTTGTCACAGCTGGTAAGAGAGTCTACCAGGGGAGGTGCTCACTAGACCTGCTCTTTACAAACAGAGGAGGACTGATGGGAAAGGTGTTGGTTGACAGCTGGCTGAACAGGAGCCAGCAGCGTCAGGCTTGTGTCAGGAATAGGTAACCAGCAGGATTAGGGAAATGATCGTCCCCCTGTATTCCGTGCTGGTGAGGCCACATCTCGAATACTGCATTCAGTTTGGGCCCTCACTACACGAAAGACACTGAGGTGCTGGAGCGTGTCCAAAGAAAGGCAGCGAAGCTGGTGAAGGGGCTGGAGCACAGACCTTATGAGGAGCAGCTGAGGGAGATGGGGATATTTAGTCTGGAGAAGAGGAGGCTCAGGGGAGACCTTATTGCTCTCTATAACTGCCTAAGGGAGGGTATAATGAGGCAGGGGTCTATCCCTTCTCCAAAATAACCACCAGTAGGACAAGAGGAAATGGCCTCAAGTTGTGCCAGGGGAAGTTCAGGTTAGATACTAGGAAAAAATTCTACACGGAAGGAGCAGTCAGGCATTGGAACAGGTTGCCCAAGGAAGTGGTGAAGTCACCACCCCTGGCAGTGCTCAAGGGACGTGGTTTAGCAGGCATGGTGTAGAAGAGCTTACGGCTGGACTGGATGAGCTTGAAGGTCTTTTCCAACCATAATGATGCTATGATCCTATGATTCAAATGCCCAAGAAGCCTTTGGAAGGGAGCTCTCTTTATTACTTTGACCTTAATTTTCCAAGTATACCTGCTTCCAAGGCTCAAACCAAAATGGTTGTGAAAAGGCTACATTAAAAGAATATTGTCTGTGTAATAAAATCAGCCAAACATCCCTGGTCCAAGTGGGACCACTGCCTGAGGGCTGGAGCCAGTGAGCAAGTCTCACACCCTGAAACTGTTTGACATGGGCTGTGACAGCATTACAGCCCTAACTGCAGGTACGGCTCGCTCAGGTTTCATTCTTCAATCAAGTTTCCTTAATCATGTTTCCTTTATGTGCTTTATGTGCTTTTAAAGGCCCTAATCCCTGCAGGAATAAAAAGAAAATATTCAATAGATTAATGTAAACACTTCATTATACAATGAGAGTATTTGTGTTTAGGACAAAATATTTATGTTTTCCCTCAGTAGGAAAACACATAACACCACCTATTATTAATCATCTTAATGTTAAAAAAAAACCTTTCATTTATGGTTACCAACTACATATTGTGTGATTAGGCTATTTTAAAATTTGATGAATGGAAATTTTACTTCTGCCAATGAGGCAATTTTTATACTCAGATGATATTTACATTATAAATAGAACAAGCTGACTGCATTAATACTAATGGAGTCATTTGTTATTGCTCTCCTCGCACTCCTGCTGGAAGCTGCTTACTTTGGATTTAAATCCAGCTCGAGTGTTCACCTGATAAGGTATTTGTATGCTATTAACACGTCTTCCGCGCTGACATTCAGGCACCAACAGCAAGATATATTTCCGTATGTCTAGATTTCACACAGAAACACATCAATGTTTTTTTTCAGGATTTAAATGAGACTTTTAGTCCCCTCCTCTTGCTGATTTGAAATATATTTTTCATATTAAGCTTGGAGGCATCTGCATTGCACCACTTTGACCATGATAAGTAAATCAGGACCTCTGTCACTCTGTCAGTCACAACACTTCCTTCTTCCCCCACTTATTCATGCAAATAGCATTTCTCGAGGAGAGTTTGAAGCCCAGTGAGATGCTAAGGTAGTTAGGTAATGAGGAGTATGCTGCTAGCATGACTTACTCACCGTCACCTCTCTATGTCAAAAATATATTTCTATACTATTCAACAGACAAAAGAAGAGTTAAAGGATTAAGGCTAAAATAATCTCTCATGCTGGCCTCGATAGTGCTTAATTCTGTGCTACGGCGCTCATAGGGCAGGGAATATAGAAAATCTCAGTGCTGGACTGTTCTGTGGACCTCCAGAATTGCCCAGCCCTGTCCTCTGCTCTCGAAGACAGAGGAGATTTGTGAGCATCAGCTCAGCTCATTTTGCTTTTCTTCTGGTAGAGACAGCCTGATACACACTCCCCTGCCCGCATAGCCTGTCCCCTTGCCTTGGCTGCCTGTTTGCCACCATCCTTCATTAGCAGGTCTTGCTTTTCCCCTGGGACATCTGCCTTTCCGGGAGCTGGAGTTTCACTTCAGGAACAGCAACTCAAATAGTTTGACTTTCCTCACTGTTGGCTGTGTGGCCCCAGGCTTTATTTACTGCATGCAAGTCAAACCTTGTTCTGAAATGCTAATTCCCAGATACCATGTGTTTTTTTTTTTTTCCTGTGGCATCCATTGCCCCATAATACAACTGCTTCAGAGATGTTAATTAACTTACCTATCTTATGTGCCAGCAGCAGCAGCCAGGTGCTGCTCACCTCCTTTCCCAGCTAAGCTTGGCAGATACCTGTGAAATAGCTGGCCTGAGGCAAACCCACAGCTCTGGGAGGGAAAGCAAGGAGCAAACTTCCATGAATTTTGCTCAAGCATGGACATTTTTAAGACTTACTCTGAACCCTTCTGCTGGCAAAATCCTGCGCTATCTAAACGCTGTAGAAGGACTGTTTTTTTCTGATACTGTCACATCACAGTGAAACCAGTGGGGACATCTACACCCTCCTTCCCAGCTGTGTGGCATTTAGCTTTAATCATTGCAAACATCAGTGCAGAGAATTAGATTACTGATGCCATGAGATGATATTTCCATCATTCAGAGCAATGCACCAAACAGCTGAGCAGTGGCTAAAGCAGAAGAACAGGCAACTGAAATCCAGGCTGTATTTGCAGCTGTGTGCAAGGTATCTTGCTTTATTAAATAGGAGAGAAATAAACACGAAGCAGAACTCAGCTGAAAGAAGATCAGCAACCACTAGTCATGCTGGGACATACTCAGACCTTCTGCAAAGCTGAAGTCGCACAGATCAATGGCTCATTCAGCTGCTCTGTTGCTGTATTCTGCCTTCCCCTGTAACCGAAGGCCACGACACCCTGGCTGGACACCCAGTTGTAGTCTGCGTGAATATGGCCCTTCTATCCAATGTCTACTGAGACACAGACTTCTGCACGACTTGGTGCTTTTTACTCTGGCAAATACTAAAAATCTCCTTTTCCGTGACAGCACATGGCTTGGACGTGGCTGAGCTTATCAGAGACCCAGACAAGCCTCACGGTACAACATGAAACATACTGCAAATAAAAACTTGTCACCCCAAAGTCAGCAGCTCTGAAGTGCTGCATCACTGCTCTTCAAAGCTGTGCTTGCCAGAAGCATAGCACCACTTCCCTCTCACGGATCCTCTCACGCTGGGATCCCAGCCACTGTACTTTTAATATTTAGGGTTATGTGCATAGATGTTCAGCTACAGTTAGATTCTAATTAGATAGCATTATTTAGCAATTTAAGATTTCCCAAAAGATTGCATATGAAGTAGCTTACAATGGTAATTGGCGGTTTTGCTCATTCCTAGATTACAGACATTATAATTATTTTGCATCCTCTTCCTGATGGTTGGTAAAATGTGTTTACTTTATTTTTTTTCCTGAGAGATAGGGAAGAAGATCAGTCAGATTTTCTTTTCAACGAATATTCTTATTATTTTATCACTGCATAAAGCTTGCTTTGTTCATTTTATCACTAACCTGTTCTGTACAGCTATTAAAAATAATCTTGAAGAACAATATTAGCAAACATCATCTCTCACCTCTTTTATGTTAGTTTTTGGATTCATCAGAACAACAGTAATTAGATACTACTTAAGATATTTTAATTTCATAAATCACAGTATTTGACAGTGTTAAAGATTTGTATGTGTGGACCATGGCAGCCTAAGACATTAGATAGCTTTAAGCAACAAAATGTTCAAATAAATAAAACATAATCTGCAAAACTCTCCCATATGTCTATCATGATATTCATCTCCAAATCATCAGCTTGATTTCATGGCCACAATTACAGCTTCTAGATATATGCCAAGCACTGACTACATTTTTTTTGCGATTACAAAAAGGACTTGTATGTAGCTATAAGTTGTTTCACAGTTATCTTAAGAAGTTTCACAGCACCTACAGAGTTAGTCCAAACTCTTTGACACAGGATCTTTAAGATATGCAAAATCTTGCTTAACTCTGTTGTCCATAAGCATTAATGCATCCTGTGTCATTATTAATGCACTATCCATGCCTATAGTTAGGCTATGACAGAGATTTTTGAAGAAGCCATGGGAGGCAGTGAGTACTTAAAAGAAATCACAGTCTAAGTAGAAATCCAGTACTTTGCTAAAATCCACAAATTTTTAACTAAATTCCAACCTTCGTTATCTGACATTAGTATTATACCTCATAGAAGCTCGGCTACTTGGAAATTCCAGCTCTGGGTTTTGTGTCCATTTTACCACTAGCTGTCCAGCAAGTGTAACAACCTTCATGAGCTTAAAGAAAAACAGCTCAAAGAAGTTTGGTACTAAAACCAGGTAATGCCATCTCTTGAAATAAAATTTAATCATCTACTGCTTTGAAGCAAGATCATAATCTGTTTTCTCCAGAGGAGTTAGTTAATTTCCATGGCTGTGTGCTTTGGCGGCTACATTCTGTGCTGGTGGTGCGTGGGTGTTAAGAAGAGACAAATGAGTAAAACACATCACAGCAGCTTTAGAACAGGTCTCCCAGGAATGGTCTCCCTCCCCTGCTCTTCTCCACGACCCTGCAGTTAGTATAGTCTGGCAATGCTGATGGTTTATGGTTGCATCTTGCTGTGTCCTTTGTGGGGACACCGGCAGCCTCGGTATCTCTGTTCTCACAGGGCTGCTGTCATCCTCCTTTGAGGTGGCTTCTCCACCTTGTGGTGGCAAGACCCCTGGAAAAGCAAGAGGGCGAGTTGTGAGCTGGATGACTTTCCTCTTCCTTGCTGGTGCTTTGTGCCATCCATCGCTTTCCCTCTTGTTTATTGACTTGGCCACATTTATGCCAAATTTCGCAGGTGCAAGAGATTGGATGAGGGCTGTCTTTCACTGGGAATGAGGGAGCATTTCCCAGAGACTCCTAAATATTTTGGGTCCTTTCCTCCTGCTCATGCTGAACCCCAGCTCCATACCAGAAACACTGAAAGAAGCCTTATGGGCTGCCTTGTTTCCTCCAAGGGACTGCAGCAGGTTCTCCTGGCACTAGGAGAACCTTCCCCACAGCTTTTTTTTTTTTTTTTCCACAAACTAACTCTTCCGTATTTTCACATTTCCTGAAGTATTCCTAATATTCCTGTCTTGTATCTTAACCTCAACTGCACTTTCAGTCTTCATTTTGATCACTTTAATTACTATTATTTCACTCAGATAATCAACAACTATGTCATAGCAGAAAATCGAGTCAGGGTGATGGATCAAATATTGGCACATCATCATACATAATCTTCAAAAATAGTCTGAGCCAACTGCAAACTCTCAGGTAGAGCTTGGGCACATTTTGGGGGACAGGATTAATTTCAGACCCTTTCCAAGTGGCAGTATGGACAACGATACATGGGATGTGCTAAGTGGAGATGAAAGGAATTTAGTCTTGTGTGAACTCTGCCTTGCTCCTTCACCTCAAAAAGTATTTATTAAAAAAGTATGGCCACTGAGTCTAGAATAGTCATTGTCAATGACTCTCCACGATTATATGCCACTGCAGAGGCAAAAATGAAATAGCAATGTTGACACATTGCTTAAGCTGGGGCTGGGGGGTTTGCCTATTTGCATTCAATTCCACCATAAATGTCTTCTGCGATAGATAGGTTCCTTTCAGTGATAGTTCGGTATGTTCTGTAAATTCAGAAAGCCACACTGCATCTCTGAGTGCCCGTGAATATTTTTAAAGCCAGCCTCCTATCTCTACAAAACTAAGTGCTTCTTTACCTCTGAGGATAAGTAAGTCCTTAGCTCATGTTTATCTTGGTAGTGGAAAACATGTGAGTGAGTGGAGGTACTTCAAAAATAGGAGATTCATTTGCAGCTTAATTGATTTATTAGTACTAAGATAACTGATAACTCTTTTTAGATGCTGTCTGAGTTTCCTATGTTTGTATGTGGGCAGGTAGAGGAGATTTGGGATCTTCAATGTTGTAAATCAGGATAGAGCTATTCATTCTGGCAAAAATTTTATACAGTTTTATACAAGTTAGCCAATTGAGTGAAAACTATTGTCTTTTATTTATGTATTTGTTTATTTACTTCTACAATTCATGAACGGTATAGATAACTCTAATGAGCATTCAAATAAATGATGGGCAGCATTTACAGTTGATGGGCAAATCATTCCACTTATTTTGAGTAGAATTGTATAGGGAACCAGACTGAGGACTTGATCTAGTTAGGAATAACCCAGAAAAGAAAGTTTATTTAAAATCCAGGTCAGGTCCATTTTATGGTCCCTCAAAGTTGTGCAGGCAGAAATGAGGGGGGGTGATATGGGATGGGGACCAGTGGGAGATGGAGAAGGGCAGTGGCCATCAAGGGGAACATTTGTCAAGTGCCAGCCTGGAGGCTCGTATATTGAATGTCTTTAATAATTCAACTGTTAAATTACGGGTAATTGTTGTCCTAAAATGTGCTTTTATTAAGTCTATGTATCTAGTAGGGGCTCAAACAATTTGACCATAACCATGCAGAACATGCGACAGACACAACCAAATCTGCTCAGGCACACTTCTCTGAGAGTTTATTCTGGGTAAAAGATTTTGGAAGACACATCAATGAGTTAAGCACATGAAAGGAAAATTAATATTTATTCATAGCCAACTTTAATTTGTCCAAAATAGCATGGGTTTAAGTTCTTAAGGCTCCCAGGGTGTTCAATACATTTTAAATGCGTGATAATGAATTAAACATTCCAAGATTTTCCCTTCCTCATATTTTATGTGGGTTGGAGGAGAGATAAAAAGTTGGAGTTGATGTCACTGCTATCTAATTAGACTTACTTGGACTTTCATTAGCTGGTGGAATTGCTCCTGTGGACCTGTCCATGTAGAGTGATTTGTAATTCAGCACAGAATAGGTTTCCTTGGTTTCACATAATTGCTCAAATTTTTATTTGTCAACTGTTGCAGATCACAGGCATCTTCAGTGCCACACAGGCAGACAACTGCTGCTTAAAATAACTCACATCCTGCAATTCTTCCCTCAGGAACTTACCCATGAACATTTTCAGTGTACTGATTAATGAGACGAAGCTTCCCCCTCCCACTCATCTGACTGGAATATTTAAAGGAATACCAGACCAATTAAGGTTAGATGATCCCTTCGCTGTATGGGCTGACTCTTGTTAGTCTTAATAAAAGAGAGGTAGAGGATATCTCCATAAATCAGATGTCTGCTACTGTCTAAATCAGGAATACACTCCTCAATTAAAGGAGACCAGTTTTAACTTATGACACAAAGGTCTCACATTGGACCAAATATTACGAAACAAGTGACAAAACAAACAGCACAATTATTATACTTCTGCAAGTTAAAAGAAAAAAGTTGCCATTGCATTTTTTAATTAATAATTCTGTTTGCCAAACCAATAATACTCAGCAGTTCAAATAAATAGAAAATTAGAAGCCGTCATGTGAGAATAGAGGGTTTTGGAATGAACTCCATCAAGCTCGTGTGTGTGATAAGCATGTCTGATTGGGGTGTTACGGCAGGCCATCTACATTGCCCATTTCATCTTCAAATAATAATGATTCTTCTTGTCAAAGTCAATGGTCTTTCTTCATTTGCTCATCTTTTTTGATGCCAACTGTGCTCTTAAACAAAAGGACCAATCTATAAAATCCTAAGAGTAGAATAAAATTTATATGAGTGAAGAGTGAACTGCATTCAAATGGGCCACTCTGGGGCTAATAGTTAATAAAGAAAAACATTTCCTCTACAATGTTAACTTAAGAACCTTAATTTTCATATATATGGGTGAACATGAAATCAGTGGGAATACCTGTATGCTGTACTCAAAATGAGTAAGAGGGAGTGCTTGGGAAGTTATAAATATAAAGCAGGAAAAGTGACTTCCTGTTACAAGCACTGCTCCTGCATACATTGACTTTAAATTGTGTGTATTGATATATACTGACTTTAAACTATCTTTCAATATATGTTTATCTAAATGCTCTATGGTCTTTAATGTGTTGAAACCTTTGTGAAGCACCATCCCCTTGTGAAGCTTTGAAATATTATTAGCAGCATTTTGAAGGTAGGGATCAGCGAGGTGAAGCACTGAATTCTCCAGAGAAGGCAGGAGCTGGAAGAGGACGACTTTCCTTGCCAGCTGACTCATGTCTTCTTCAGGTTATGCTCCGAGCCACAGACAAACCTGTAACTGGGAGTTACAAAATCCAAAACCACCTCTCAACTGTTGGCCCCTTTGCATAGCTTGCCTTGCAGTGCAGTGTATATCTTTGCACAAGCAGCAAATTGCAAACCTCCTGCCCCTGGTCCTCTCAGGATCCTGAACTCCAACATATCATGGTCACCCAGCTCCAACCTTCACTTCCCCAACCAACCTCTCCTTGCTGTAAGCACAAGCTCCTGCAGAGCACCTCTTCTTGCTGCCTCCCCTTCCACCTGTGTCGGGAAGTTGTCACTGATGCTCTCCAGGAATATCCAGGATTACTTGTGCCCTGCTGTACTCTCCCACCAGCAGATATTGGGCTGGGAGAGCAAGGACCAAAGAGACTGACCGCAGGCTCCATCCCTTTGGCACTGACCAGATCAAAAGTGCAGATGAAGAAACAACCTCTGTGAGGAACCAGAAGCTGACAGTATGTTGTGGAGAGCTCTTCCAGTAGTCAAGAAAATATTGTCTGTAGGTCAGGGAAGAACATTAATAGGAACTTTGAAAAGAATTTTTTTCCTCTGGCTTTTTGTTTTCCTGCAGAGAAATAAAACTGAACTGTGAGAATAAGTGCTGACAGAAGGAGTTTCTGAAAGAGTAGCGAGGAGCATGATGCAGCTGTTGAGCCATAACATAATTACTTCATCTCCCTAGCAAAAGAAAACCATGATAAGATAGTACCGATTGAGGAGGGAATGTTTAAAGCTCTGCTGATAGCAGCTGAGTGAGAATAAGACAACGTGCATTTTACTTGGAAAGGAGTTTTCTGTGGAAGACCACACATGCCCTCCTGGCGTACGGAGCTCACGACATAGCTCTGCAGCTCCTTATACCTCCGAGAGACAATCCTTTTGCCAAGAGCACCCAGGCTGGGCCATCTTGTTCCTCACCCCAGATAGAGGAAACAGGGAGGATGGGGCAGCAGAGGAACCACAAGCAATGCAGGTTTGGATGTCTGCAAATTGAATCACAGAATCACAGAATGGTTGAGGTTGGAAAGGACCTCTAGAGATCATCTAGTCCAACCTCTCTGCTCAAGCAGGGACATCTAGACCATTGATCAGGACGAGTTTTGAATATCTTTGGGCAGCTTGTTCCAGGGCTCCGTCATCTTCACACTAAAGAAGTTCTTCCTTATAAGGGGACGGAACTTCCTGTGTTTCAACTTATACCCATTACCCCTTGTCCTGTCACTGACCGCTAAGGAGAAGAGTTTGGCCCCATCCTCCCTACATTCAGCCCTGAGGTGAATTGCTGACTCATAGTTAGCTTGCTGTCAACCAGGACTCCCAAATCCCTCTCCCCAGAGCTGCTTTCCAGTAGGTCAGCCCCTAATCTGAACTGGTGCCTGGGGTTATTCCTCCCCAGGTGCAGGACCCTGCACTTGTCCTTGTTGAACCTCAGGAG
>JAWLRI010000700.1:2331335-2349432 GCA_034781795.1 Crypturellus tataupa | reverse complement strand
CCTCCGCGCAGGGCAGCGAGCTCCCCCTGGCGGCCTCCTTCGGGAAAGCGGGCGCGGGCTCCGCGGGCGCCAGCGGCGAGCCGCCTGCGACACCTCCTCACCTACTGGTCTTTATGGCACTGAAGCAAAGGACAGGCGAACCCCCAAATATCTGTCTCCAGAGACGGTACATAAGTAAACCAACAACCTCTGCACAAAATAAGAGCAGGTCTTTTTCCTCCTGATGGTCTCAAGCAGCAACACTTTCCATTCCTGCCATTTACCACCCCAGCCCCATATCAGCATTCTCATCATTTGGCCTTGAGCTGATGTCAGATTTAATGCCTTACAATTGCCAGCTTCATCTGTATGCCCTTTTAACACTGTCTTAGGATTAATAGTCTGCAAGGCTTCAGGAATTTCCCTCAGATACCAGGATGTATCCAAAATGAAGATAAGTTGGCCAATTATCTCCTAACAGGGTCTTTCAGGCCTTCTGTGTAGCAAGACTTAAACATGTTTATGTATAAAACATATATTTAATGTCTTCCCATATTATTAAGGTGCTAAAAATATGACCTTTCTCGTTTGACTTGAATATCATCCTTCTAAAACCTCAACAGAAACTTCTGTCCTTCTTTAGCTCCTCTTCCAAATCATTTAGCTACAGCTGTGCTGTGGCTGCTGCTGCCGTGTTGGAGGGACATTCGATGACCACCACTCTCAATGTCCCCACTTCTCTTCTCTCTCCAGAAGGACAGACCCCATGGGAGGCTGCTGCACATGACACAGTGACCGAACACCTCTGACCAGTGTAAAAGTCCCTTGGTAGTCCTTCCCTCGCGGTCACACACTGCCAGCCTACCTCCTGTTTCCATGTTTCCACCTTCCTTGCTTACAGAGCTCGTGGTTCCTGATGTTGCCTCTCCTATGCCTTCCCCATGCCAGACGTCGGGCGTTGCTGAGGCTCTGATTTCTGAGCCAGGCAACTGCTTTTGCTGGGAATCACTGTGTTTCCTGCAAGTGGTTGTCTGACTGTCCACAGTGCTCTAGCAGTAGGACAGATACCCATTCGTGCGGGTGAAGGACGGGGCAGTTCAGCCCTGAGCCGGCTCTCCCGTCCTCCCTCCACCCCATGCTCTGCCCTCCCCACCAGCTCCCCTGCCTGCCTCTGGGGTCAGCCAGGGCTTTCCAGAGAAAAGCCTACGGCTGAGGACGTAGTTTTAGCCTCTCTGGAGATCTTCTCCTAGGTTCAAGGTTGGCCATGCTTTGAATGGGCGTCTCAACCAGACGTCCCTGTACAACGTGCTGCAGTAAGGCACGAGGCAGGTGGAAAGGGCCGCGGTGCCTGTGGGCTGAGGCAGGAGGCCCCGCCGTGGGGGCGCGGGTGGGAGAGGCGCGAGGCCACGCACGAGCCCGGCGTGGGGTCACCATGTGGGAGAGACTCAGGGCCACGCGCGAGCCCGGCGTGGGGCTGCTGTGTGGGAGAGGCGCAGGGGCCATGTGCGAGCCCGGCGTGGGGCTGCTGTGTGGGAGAGACATGGGGCCATGTGCGAGCCCGGCGTGGGGCTGCTGTGTGGGAGAGGCGCGGGGCCACGCGCGAGCCCGGCGTGGGGCTGCTGTGTGGGAGAGACATGGGGCCATGTGCGAGCCCGGTGTGGGGCTGCCGTGTGGGAGAGACGTGGGGCCATGTGCGAGCCCAGCATGCGGTCGCAGTGCCCGGCCCAGCCTCGTGGCGTGGGGGTCACGCCAGCCTGTCAGCGCCGTGAGGGAGGCCACGTGGCCATGATACCGGGGCTGAGCAGGGAACCGCTAAAGCCCAGCAGCTTCCCAGCTTTCTGCAGAAAGAGAGGGCCCTGGCTGCTCCTGGCTGGGTTTGCTCAAACCCTTCTCCCTTGTTGCAGACACACCATCCTTTCCGCCTGTACTTTACACTGTGCCATCTCCACCTCGCTATATCCCACATTGTTTTTTTTTTTTTCTTTTTCTTTTTCTTTTTTGTCCTACCAGCATGCAATTAATTGCAGTAAAATGCGACGCCCATTTGCCAGCCTGAGTCAGAGCTCCCGGCTCCTTGGCGCCATCCCGTGGGATGCAATCCCTGGGAACGGGCACCGCGGCCGTGGGGAAGGGGACGGATGGACCTTGCCACAGGGGCTGCCTCCGGCCCCCCGTGACGCTCGCCCATTCCTGCCGGAGCGGCCCCGTGCCCGCTGCGTCGTCGTGGCCTCCCCCGTGCCAGCTGCAGTCTCACCGGTTGGGTATGCCCGTCATGGCTCTTACTCATCCTTCTGCCTTCGGGTAAAAGAGAGACACAAACCCCATCATAAACCTATCTCATCAGCAGCTCCGTGCTCGATTCGCTGCAGTGCTGCAAGGGAAGCAGTTTCGTGAAAGTTTCTTAGCTCCATAAAGATATAAAAAAATGCATATGAATTTCATTTTAACCAATAACGAGGACCAAACAGTTTGTATGGACACAACACAAGTTTGAGAGATGCTGCTTCAACACAAGGGATTTAAGGAAAAGGAGAAGTAGATGCAAATACACACACATACACATACCGAAAGGCAACATTTTTTCCTCATTTCATGGCAAACAACAGCGGCAGCAGCTCCGTGCTTTCCAAGCAGAGTCAGTTTAATGCTGCGTCTTTCAGGAGTTTATGAAAATTTCCAATATATCTGTTAATAAAACTTTTCTAGGGCAATCTAAGCTGTTTAAAACCCATATTAAAAAAGAAGACACATGGCTCACCCACCCAAATTTTATCAATAACAATCAATATGAGGACATTTGGAGCTAAAAACTGTAATCTGCCAAAAACCTCGCAGACTGTGTGAAGCCTGTGGAAGTCGAGTGCAGCCCGGGAAGGGTTTTGAGAATAGCTGCAGCATTTGGTCATTGAAACATGCATCATCTCAGTTGCCTGTCAGGGGAATTCAGTGCCTATTCCCTCATTACTTTTTAAAAATAGCTCCAGACCCCAAACTTCTTCTGGTAAAGAAAACTGAAAATCTGAAATTTGTCTTTTCCTGCTGTTGAGAAGCTCCTGAAAGCACAGGTGAAAGGCTTTTTTTTTGTTTCCCCGCCCCCCAGTGGGATGCTGAGACTAGAAAATCCACTTTGAGATTGCTTATCAGTTAATTTTTTTAAAGCCTAGGTGGAGTAAAGAAACGCCCTGCCTGTTGATGCCAAATGTTATTTAGTTCTTCCTTAGAGAACACCGACAGTTCGGAAAGGCTCCAAATATTCCTGAGAAAGCTCGTCAGGAGACACGTTATCAAGCAGAATGTGCTTTCATCATCATTAAATTTTACCCAGGCATAGGTAGTGTAGCTTGTTAAGAGTTTGCACATGGCCCAAAAACTGTGGAAGTCACAGACCAGCTGGAAAATGCATTGGAAGCGGATGCAGTGGCCCGCTATTGAGCTACGGGAATTTTCTCCTTCCCTACTAAATTGTCTGTAGTGAGAATTCAGTCACTATTCCATTTACAATTGTTTCCCCTACTAGGATAGCAATGGACACAGAAAGATGAGACAATGAGTGGTGAATTTTATATACATACATATATATGTACATATATATATTCCCTAATCAAAAAGATTTGGGACAGCAAAGAATCATGTATCCCCCCACCCCTCAAATTGCTGGGTCCTAAGCATAGCTTGTATACCTCATAAAGGAGCATATCTTTATATCCTGGCCAAGATGAAGCATTGGAATCAAGTTACCCATATTCACTATTTAAGTATTATGGAAAAAATATTGGTACCTTACAATTCTGCTCCCAAATGCTCCGCTTCTCAGGCCATAACTATGTAGACAGCTAATCTTTGTGCTTCCCTTTGTGCCACCCTTCTACAAGGATTTTTTGCTCAGTGAAGATGCTACTGTGCAATATGCTGTGCCTATGTTATGTTTTGCTGCACACACACACACACAGAATCACATTACCTAAAGATGTTTTGCAGACGTAATTCCACCACCAAAACCTAACCTGAGAATAGCGTGCCAAGCCCTGTGCCAGGCTGAGAAGTTTCATTATTTCCAGCCCCCTTCCCGTGTGAACGCGAGCGCAGCACCAAGGCCCCTCGCACCTCCCTCCCGCCGCTCACGACAGCTCTCAAGACGGGATGCAAAGGACAGGGAGGGTGTTTGAGGCAGATCGCAGTATGTGCACAGACCAAAACAAACTGCAACCGGAAAGCGTCGCAGTCAAGAAAAAGAGTTCCTTGTACTTAATGCCTTATCTGGAGATGCTACGAGCTTTGCAGCGAGCTGCCGAGAGCTTCCCGGCCACGGTGGGCCTCTGGAAGGGCCGCGCTCTCCAAAGGTCGGGCTCCGGAGGGGCAGGAGCGCTCTCAAACAGGTGCTCAGTGTGAGCTGAACCACACATTAGCCACAATAGAGAAAGTACAGCTGACAAGATTTCAAACTAATACTGCTGCCATAACGCTCTGGGGATCAACAGCAAATAGTTTTACTGTTTAGTGAATAGGTTTTAGTAAATGCACACCCTCTGGTAATGAAAGGTTTCACTGGAATAAGTGAGTTTGTGCAATAAAAAAGCCAACCAGATTTTTATAAAAATCTGTTCTTTATTAAACTCAGATCACAGAAGAGAATAGCTCAGTATAAAATCTCTAGCAATGAGACTCATAGCACAGTAAACTCTCAGTCCTCACAGTCGTAAGCTCTGGTTACGCATCGTACAACAGGTATGTTCGTATCGCAGAGTACAGAACTGGAGGTCATCCTTGTTTTTTAAAGCAGGAAGACAATGCGTAATAAAAGTTAATGTTTTTATCATACTGAAAAGAACTTCCATACCTTTTTGCATCAAGGACATCCAGTTTTGTGGCAATGCTTTGAGTGCACTGTCGGCAAAGTGTTGTTTTTACTCAACCCGTTAAGACGGCCCTGCTCTTACTAGGCTTTTCAGAACATGAGATAAGCCAGCTTGAATGCCCAGGACAAACCACAGCAGTTAACTTCTTTCCTGAACACGCAGAGCAATCGTCACCCAAGGAGCCCCTGCAGCACAGCACAAGAAAAGGCAGGCACGCACAGCGGCTAACGATAACACAGGGAAAAGGTAAGCGTCAATCAAGGATATTTTATAAAGCCTCATTATTTTTCCTGTTTATCTGAAACATTTCCAGCTACGTCAAGCAAGTAAGCCCAGATGAACAGCATGCTGGATTCTTTGAGTGCTGAATCCAGATCCACATTCTCTTCAAAGTCTACAGCTGTAACTGTTGCTCTCCAGTACAGGAAAGAAAAAGCTGGATGGATGGGCTGGGGTTGCTGTTCCCTCTACCCAAGAGTAGAAGTTGGGATGAAGTTGGCCCTTTAATTTGAATTGGAAGTGTATAAAGAGATACCTTGGATATGAAATCCTTGAATCCCATTTTAACAAATTACTCATTCGCAAGGTCTGCCTGAGCAGAACCTCCCAATTTAGAGCAAGTCAAGTGAGCTATCATCGAATCTGAACACATATCTATATAAAAAAGAAACAAAATAGCTCTACAAAGTAATCCCTTTAGCAGTTATACAGCACTTTGCACCTTCACAAAGCTTGTATTATTGCAAGAAACTTCTTGGAGACTCTGGCAGAGGTTATTAATCAGAAAATATAAACATTTATTATTTATGAATCCTACCAACGTATGTGCCACAATCTCCACTATAAGCAGCTGTGGTTAGACATTGCATCTCCTGGTTCTCCTGTAATTTAAGACAGAAGGCATTTTATGCACTTCAGAAGGTAATTATGCACAAGCACACTGATTGTATACTGACCGCACACTGTCGCGGCACCTATAAATAATACATGGCTGTAACAACTATACAGCAGTTATTAGAACCCTGTGGTATCCAGTCAAGAGCAAAAATTAGAAAAACCACTGCAAGTTTTTTAGCTTTCATCAAATCACTTCTCTGCACGCTTATTTTCTTTTCTTCTCTCCTTATAAACAGATAGGATACCAAAAGGACACCAAAGTGAAAGCACTTTGCTCATGAAACAAATGTAACGAGATCCTGCTGCAGTTTCAACAGCCCTCGGTCAGTATCTGTCTTTGAATCATTTAAAGAATCAAAGAACTCTCCTCTTCTAGCAGACTAAAACACACCAGATATTGATTTGAACCTAGCAGTGACTCCATTGGAGCTCAAATCATTTCCAGCATAAGGAATTGAGATTTAGACAGCTTTCCCCTGTAATGCTGTATTAACTGCAGAACAAAGAGAGAATAAAACCTTCACTTACCCCTGGTTTTCGTGGGTAAGGAAGCTATGAAGAAAGAAACCTAACATGGGAAATAAAGAATCAGTCACTTCTATCACATCATTTGAAGAACCCAACTTGGCAACATACACTTATTTTTAGTTCCTGGTAGGCAGCATTACGGAAAAGACATTTGGAGACGATGGGATTCCGCGGCATACAGAGCCCATCTCTGGGACGGGATCTGCTCTGCAGGCTGCTTCCAGGGCAGCTGCAGGCAAGGGACTGAACGAAGCCTCAGCTGCAAGCCGGGTAAGCAGCCACGGGCCGCGCTGCACTTTGCCGCCGGGGCAGAGCCGAGGCGGCCCCTGCGCGGGGACCCCCACGTGGTGCTCGGAGCGGAGCGCGGCCGCCGCTCGGCACGGCGGGATCCGGCTCTGGGCAGTAGCTGCAGAGCTGCTGGTCGTGCCCCGAGCAGCGGCCAGCGCGGGCCAGGCTGCCGCCCGAAGCCCTGCAGCTTCTCCAGGGAGGTCGCCCCGAACAATGCAGCAAGAACTGAACCACACGGCCTGTGTATTCCTAATGCTTCCAAGGCAGCAGGACCTTGAGCCTACAACCCAGCATGCAGGTTCTCCCATCACCACCTTCTTAAAACAGGGGGCTGAAGATTGATTGAAAAGGCTCCTTGGCCAGACCAGTATATTCAGGTATTACACTCGTTTTTCACCTGGCTGGAGCTTCCCTCGCTCTCCTGCATGTCCAAGGCACAAAGCTGCAGCGCTGTGTCGTACGGCGGCAGCATTAAACACCAGCTCTACCAGGTGCTTCCAGTGTCTGCCAGCCTTATGACGACACTTGGACCAAATCTGATGCTGACATACGCGCTGTACAGCCAAAATGTGTCCCAGGACACCTGGATTTTGTCTAAGCAGACACTATATTTCTAGTCAGTTGCCTTAGGGTGACTTCAAAGCAGCTACAGTATCATCTTGGAGTAAAAAATCAAAACCAGAATATTCCCCAACTTTAAAACAGAAGGAGGTGCCCGAAAATCTCCGCCACAAGCTCTTGCGCGGTAGGACACGTAGCATCACCATGGCCTCAGGAACGCTATGAGGTAGGCACGTGTTCCAAAGCAAGACGGGACACAAACACAGATCATTGAACGCATAAAACCAAACTCAAACAGCATGAAAAAAGTAAAATTCATTTTATTGTTCACAAATGCATGAATACCTTATGCAAAAGCAGCATCCTAAACCATACATTTCCCTTATCATGATGAGATATTAGCAAAAAGCAAGTATTTTTCCTATTCTTTTAGATTAAATAAACTCTGATGTAAATGGGAGCCACCCCACTGACTTCCATGGAGCTCTAACTCTGTAAGTTAGCGAAGGGGCCAACTCATCAGACTGCAACACAATTAGATGTTGCAAAGGTGTCTTGCTGGTTTCTCAATGCGAGTTATCAAATAAGTGCTTCCCACCAAGATGGATACTGTTCACATGCCCAGTAAATTCCTCTCTCTTCAACTCTGGCTGAAACAGTTTTAATTTAAAAATTCTATTTAAGCATTACGACTCTGAACCCACACCGGCTTAATGTCAGGTTTATCTTTACACTGCAGGAGCAATCTTACTCAATTCAAAATTTTAAAACACAACGTGTGCTCTGACCCATTTTAGGAATGAGACCCTTCTGTCTCGCCTCGTAGCCACCTAGTCCTTTCCCACCTGCCCCCTCTGCACCTGGGGAGGCCAAGTGCTCTCCCTGCGGACGTGCAGTCTGAGCTGAACCTGAACAAAATGCACAAAACTTTTTTCTAACCTGTATCTTTTCCTCCTGATCTTCAGATGGAAGTAGTTAATGGACCAGCCTAACCAGAACGCAAGGGTGGTATCTGCCTTCACAGCCAGTAGCAGCAATGCTCATTTAATCCAATAGGCCATGCATTTGAACCTACACAATTGTTTTTTGCTCTTTTTTTCTTTTTCTTAGTTAAAGAGGCATTCTCTTACACAGAGAACTTGATGGCAGTGACCTCTAGGACCTACCTGGAGTGAATTACTCCTATTGCTTATGGAAATAATCCCTACTATAAGATAGCATAATTCCTCTCCTCCTGTGTGAGGAGACTTCCCCTTCCCTACATCTACAACTGAGGTCTCAAACCGTATATTACGCCAGCAATAACGGCTCTGATGGAAAAAGTTTCCATCATCCTATGTCTAAAATGACTGATAAATAATATGCATGTCTGCAAGACTGATACTGGATCTATGGATCAATGAAAACTTCTTCATTTCACTGCTCAAGCTGTAGGAACTATGTCATTAGCTCCTGCCAACTTCACATTTAAAAAATATAATTTACTTCACACACTGGAAGAACCTGTTAAGAACCCATATATATGTGAATATATATAGATAGATAGATTTTACATCGAGTAAACTGTGAAAAGAACCCAGCAACAACTAACACGCACTGTTAGAGATGAGACTAAATGAGATGGTGTCACTCATATGGCATCAGATCGTTATGTAACTCGAGTCAAAGAGTTTCAGAATTGCTCACAATTCTTTCATTGAAAAAAATTCAAAGGGTTCGAATTATACTTCTAAATAAACTGAAAGCACATAGCTGGATAGCAGAATATAGTTACCATGTAAAGTAGTTTCTGTAATTCAAATTTCAATTCTGCAAACTCTACGCTTTTACTTTCTTAGCCAAATTCTGAGGTACCTTGGTTTAAATGATGACGCTAATGAATCTGGCAGGATCTCACATATATATCACTGCCTCAAATTTTGGAGAAGAAGCAGCTGCACATTTTCAGCCCTGTATATTGCAAGTCTAACTGCATAGAGTCTGAAACAGAAGTATTCTTGTCATGACCATGCCTGCAAAAATGCACATTTAATAAGGCCATTATATCCAAGTCACGTGAACAATCAAATGTACTAGAAATAGATCCATGAAAGCCATACAGCAGACGGTGGTCTTAAAAAAACAGCATTCCAGGAATAAGTGATTTTCTTTCCCCAAGAAACTATGTGCTAATATAAGGACAGGTTTTATCCGCAGATCCAGGCAACATAGGTGGTATCTGGGCCTGCACCCTCACAAAATACATATATATATATGTGTGTATATATATATATATATATATATTTTTTTTTTCCTGAAAGGTACCAAACAACCCAGAACTTGAGGGCAGGATGCTACTGAAGTTCTGTCAATGAGGTTCAAGTTGTTATCAACTTTAAGCAATTCCTATGCATGCTGACAGGAGGGAAGATTTGACTTTCCATTTTTTAAAATATTTGTCAACATGCAAGATACAATCCTTATTTGACAAGGTGCAGCGAAGCTAACTGAACCTGCACTGAAATATCTCTCAGCACATCTTTGCAGAGCTAGTTCTCGCTAATGCTACTAGTTTACCTGACCTGGCTTAAAGAAAGACTGAGCACACAACCAGTTTAGCACAAAAAAAAAGAAGGGAGCAGATTTACAGTGAGTTAGCTGCCCACATCATGTGCAAATGGAAAGAAGCTGCGCTTCAGTGGCTAGGAGGAAAGCTACCTTGAATTTACAGCGCAGTAAGAGTATTCACACCAGCATTATCTTGGAGTAGCAGGTGTGCTGTAAATCTGCTGTCCACTTGTTTTGTGAGAATTTGCTCCATCTGAAGTTGTCCAACCAGCTAACGTTTTGGCTTAGTTAGAGGCAATGGCATCTGTCCAAGACGGAAGCAGATTCCCTCTTCCTCGTGCCACTTACCCAGACACATAGCTGTACAACTGCAGAAAGCATCAATATCAAGACTGGAAGAATCACACAGCAAAGCAAACAGGGAAATCAATGCATTACCATTCAGCAGAGACAGTCCCTCACAACCCCATGCTCTGCCACAAAACCTGCATTAGGGTTATTGCTGATGACCTACCTTCCAGGCTAATCAGTCCAGCATTAGCAATTATTTCTGAGTACAGACTATATCCAAAGCTTTTCCTCCTAAGACCTATATTTTGGGTTTAGATAGAGTTTTCATTGCCACGACAAGAGACAAACTTAAAGACAAATATCTTGATTGACTGCATGTAATAAATAACAGGCAAACGGACAACTGAGATGCAAAAAGTAGCAATTGTGCCAGACACTCTACACCTAGAGCTCCACTGCTTTCGCTGCAGGAAGTGTCATTTGCCTGACACCAGTTTGACACTAACAGTGAATATGTTTTTGACTGAAGCTGTTAAGACAAAGCACGCAGCCCCAGAGGAGCCCTTGCCATGATGGAAAAGGAAGCGGGGACTTCAAGACCTGGTTTCTAATTCCACCCATCTCATGCTCATTGCATGCTGGGCAACTTTGAACTTCTCTCTCTCTCTCACACACAGTAGCCACATTATATGGAAGGGAAATAACATTTACATTTTCCTCACAGGAAGAGCAGCAAGTCCACTGATGTATCAAGTGAGACAAAACAGTCTAAAAGAGACTTCTTACTGTAGCAGTTTTGTCTAAAAAAAGATGAGTGGAATCATTTTGTTACTTCAGGAATTGAGTTTAGAAGCCCATCTCTAGCATTCACATGCTGACTACTACCAATATTTTTGTCTGTAATTGTCTAATGCCTACAGTATTGATGGGCATACCAAGCAGTAGCAGTATTTTCAGCATTTTATATACAGTATTTTATACCTGAATATTCTTCCCATTAAAAAATCTTTCCTGTAGCATCACCATGCCAAACACAAAGCATTTCGAAATGGAATTATGTATTGTTCTTCTCTAAGCACCGTAATAACATCCTACTGTTTTCACTATCACTCAGCACCACAGCTTTAATGCAGGTCAGAAACAACAAGCAATAGGCCTATTTTAATTGCTTGCTTAAGATAATGTATTATTTCATATTCATACATCCTTAAAATGTTTTCTTCATTTAGTTGTATTAAAAATACTCCAAAATTTAAGTTTATATTGGAAAAAAAAAGAAAAAAAAACCGAAGTAAACCAAGAAAAACAAACCCTGTACTCACAAAAGAAATCAAAATTTCTCCTGAATTAGTGTTAACGGACATTCATATTAAAGGACTCCATATTTCAGAAATCAGTTATTTAATGCTCAATATTCTTTTCAGCAGATGAAGAGGTAGGTATATTTCCACACAACAAGAAAAACCGTCACAGACATTAAATTAAATCAAGTAATGTCTGAAAAGTCAAACACTGCTCTGACAGCACATAAACATAATTGTGTCTGAAGATACTCCCCCAGGATGACAAGAAAAGCCGTGCATTCTCATTAGATAATACGTCACCATTTGAAATTTAATGATTTTTTTCTTGGGAAAAAAAATGCGAAAAACAAAAAACCACACAGGTATTCAAACACTACTTCCTTCCCTCCCCCACCCGCAATGTGAATGTCCACAAAAGTGGTTGTATCAATGGTACCATGAACTTTTGGACTGCTAAACATGGAATTCACTGCGATTCTTCCTTACATTCACCAACACCAGCAGTCTACAAATTTACAGAGACCATATGCATGATAATTACATAATTACAATAGAAATTCAACTTTAAGTGTTGTTAAAACAATCTTCATAAATAATGAAAATATCTGTGTTCTAGCTCTTCAGTGACCTAAGGTTAATTGGTACAGATAGATAGCGTTTCTGTTTTTGCTTTTTTTCCTTTTATAAACCAAACTGGAGGTTCCTCACTGCCAGCAACGGTTAAGGCCTGGATCAAGTTACTCTCCTTTTGCTTTTCCCTTTTTCTGCTTTTTTCCATTTTCCACCACTGGATTATTTTCTGGTTTGCTTACTCCATTTGCAACAGCACCATTTGCTATTTTGCCGTTCTTTACGGGTTCCTTGGGCAGCTTGTATGTCCGATAGTAGAAGTTACCAAACAGGAAAATGAAGGTGACAGCATAGAAAATTACACCCCAGTGCATCCATTTAGGGAAAGGACAATCAATATAAATAGACCAGGCTGTGTGGCCAATAGTCACATGGAACTGCACCTGAAAGACAGGAAATACAGAATTAAAACAGTTTTAATATACTCTAGAAGTCTGGCTGCAACAGTGTTTACCAATGCAGGACGCTATAAAAACTGCTAGAACTTGGGGTGGGGAGCAGGCGCTAATGTGGGCTGTCACATCACACATGCCTACATAGGCTGCATCATGCAGATCAACTCCGTCCCAGCCACTGGAACTAGTTTTCAAAAATAGAAAAACGAGCTAATATTAAGGGATCTGGATTTTCTTTGCCTTTTTGAATAGGTCTTTGCAATTCACAGCTGAAACAACCAGTGTATCAGAAGACCTGCACAACTCTCATCTGTGCTGCATCTTTTCTGATAAATAAGATAAATGCTTCCAACTCCAGGGTTCTTTTGTTAGCCTTAAAGTAGATTTTGAATAGGAGGGGAAAATGGAAATAAAACATGAAAGTTAAACAAACAAAGGAGTGGTCAGGGACCCATTTATGGTAACTAGATCTTTCTTTAGCTGGTAACGGGGTGCAGTATCACTGCCTTAGGTAACTGGCTGCATGCCATGGGTGGCAGTAGGGGGAGGTGAGTGTCAAGCTGAGGCTGAGGTGCACAGTGCTTTCTTTTTAGCATTTTTCCAGTGGAATAATTATTTTTATTGGGCCACTAAATAACAGTAATTTCTTTGTGAATATACAAAGATTTTACAATACTCATAAGCTGTAATAAGATTTTAATAACTTTTTTAAAGATCAGATGGCTAAGCATTTCTGCAAAGTTTCATTATGTTGATACAAATCTATTCAGAGACAATAATTTTCAAAATAAAAAAAAAGAAAAAAGTTCTACTTACCAATTGTAAAATGGTCAAGTATCGTTTCCACCACAGGTATTTCTGAAATTTAGGGCCACAGGCAGCTAATCCATAATACATGTACATAATGACATGAATAAATGCATTCATCTGAGCTCCAAAAAAGGCTGTCCAGAAAGAGAAGGGAAGATTTTAATGTAATTTTCAAAACAAAACAAAAAATCTATTCTCATATTATTTAAGTAATTGTACAGCCACGAAGCACAGGGAATGCTGAACTTCCATCTTTGAAAGACTCCACTGTACAGACCTAACTGCTGACATACACAGACACAAAAAGCTGCTCATATAATCAGTGGGGTTGTATATTCCGTGGAACTACGTAAGTAAGGAGTTATCTGTATAGATTTTGTTTGAACAGACACACGTATCATGAGCATTTCAGATCCGTTAATGCAGTATAAGTGCAATTGGTTTGTTAAAGGACTATTAAAAGCAGTGTTTCACAGTGCAATGTATAGAGAAGTAACTGGCAGGTTCTGTACTTTAATCTATTAGGCTATGTATAAGCAAAGTTTAAGATACACTTTCCATCGAGAAACATGAGAAAGTTTGATGAAAGAGATTGTTTTTTCAGAAAAATTCATGCTGGAAACAAAGATGATAGTTCTCATTTGCATTAAGTCCCCTTAGCTCTGTGAAGACCCACAGCTTCAATTATGTCTTTTTGAGATTTTACATTGCCAGAGAGGCATGAAAGGGCTGTGATGTAAAACATCAGGACAATAGAAACATTTTTTTTGTTGTTAATATCCAACTATTCACATTTTCGTGGGGTAAACTATGTCTAAATTCTGTCATTTAATTTATAATGGATCTGTCTGTGTAAGTCATGTGCTATCAACTCAAAACACTAGATCTATGTGCATTTCTGCTGCAGCCCTCCATAAACAGAGAAGAGCAACTGCTGCTTTTCTTTTTGCAGGGGACAGGAACTAAAAGGCAGTGCAGGAACACCACAAAATTGACATAAGTTTGGAAATAGTCCCAACTATTGCTTGGAATTCCACAAATATTTATGTCATGAAAAAAAAAATATATATATTTAAAAGGATCCATGGAAGAGGGTGTTTGAGGTGTTCAGGGAATTTCCAGGTAAAACTACGAGCAAACAGGTTGACCAATGAAGATTATAAAACATCTGTTTGAGTACTTGTATCTGTTTGAGTATCAGACTACTTTGCAGAAATTCAGCCATAGTTACAGATACTGTGTTTAAGGATTCCTTCTTCTGAAGAGAAAAAAAAAAACACTCAGTACAAGACACATGCAGTAAATTAGAGTAAAATGTCCTCATACTGTAAAAGTACTTGGGTGGTTTGACCAAAACAAACAAAAGTTTGGCGTTTACCATAGGTAACTTGTAGTGCCTTAAGCTTACAAAGCATATTGCAAACACAACCTTTTCCCTGAACTCTAAGTTCTGTAAAGCTTATAATTTGAGAGAGAAGAGACAGTAATGACAAAAACAGGAGGTACAATGCAGGAAAGGGTGGATGCAGCAAAAACAATGGAACAAAATTCTTTGGTATGGGTTTTGGAAGCAAGAGGCGAAAAAAATGAGTTAATGTTAGCACTAATAACAGACTGGTGGCATTATGAATAGCTTTTAAAAGTCAACCAATGGGTTGAGTGGCTCTGAAATCACGAGAAGGTTTCAGAATTTCATACATGTCTCCTTATTAAAAAAAAAAAAAAAAAGAAGCAACCCCCAAATTCAGATATAATGTCTATTTAACTTTATTACATTTGCACATACATTGTGGCCCGTAATTAGATTTTGCATTTCCCTGTATCTGCAAAAAATGCAGTTAGTTTGTTCTGCATTTCATATAGAAGGATAATTCTGAAGACAGAACTCTGCCTGCAACGGATGCCCAGGAGGAGGGGAAAAATAAAGTTTTGCAATTCATTAGACTATGTCCCTGCTACCTTTTCCTCCCCCACATTTCCCACAGAGGTAATTTGTACACATTAAAGATTTCACACCATTTCTATTTAAATAGTCTCGTACATCACACTTAATTTTATGAAAGCTCTTTTCCATTCATCCCAAATAACTGTGCATTGTGTCCACCCAAAAAGGTGCATGTGTTTGTGTGGAACTCACCTTGTCCACCTGCAACCCACTTGATACCAATCCACCACAGGGTGAACATGGTGAAATGGTGATAGACATGAAGGAAACTAATTTGGTTAAATTTCTTCCTCAGGATGAAAAATACTGTATCCAAATATTCAATTCCTTTGGAGACATAATACCACCATAAAGCAGCAGCTATCTGTAATAAGAAAAACAAAAGTTTTACTGATTATAAGTGGAATGGAATAAAATTAACTCCAGCAATCTGCTACAAGAGAAGGACACCTCTTCCCTCCCCTAATCCTAGTTAATGGCATCATATGACAAGGGGGAAATCAGGAAATGCTGGGCAATACTAGAATACTAGTAATAATACAAATATTCCAGTTATCTATTCTGGATAGGGTTGTAGTATTCTGAATCTACAGTACACGACACCACTACAGTAAAAAAATAAGATTACCACTACAGTAAAAAAATAAAATAAATAAAAAGTAAAAAAGCCCTGCTGTCTCTAAACAGTTTACCATTTGAACATAAGGAGTTTGATTTCTCATTCATTACCCTAGGATTCATGGGGGAATATTACTGAAGGGATTCTTGTACTCATGTGGTCACAACAACAAGGCAGAAATATTACGATAAGGCAAAACTGCAAAGGCTGTGACTTTGTGCAAAATTCTTCTGATATTACAAGTGCATGCGGTAGAATACCTCAGCTCTTTGTATGAGCTATATTTCCCAACCCGTGGGGTAAGACTCCTCTCAGCTTCACCTGGCCTACTTAGCAGATCTTTCTGAAAAACAGCATTCCCACAGAGTCTGCCTTCCCTTCAGGGAACAGAAGAAATGAGATTACGGGAGACTCTTGGAGCCTAGGGTACGGAGACATGACCCAACTCTGCAGCAAAGCAGTGCTGCACAATAAGCTTCTCCCTCCGTCCATCAAGTACAGTGGAATTTGCCCAAGGTGCGTCAGGAAGCGTGGATTCCTGCGGAAACCAGAATCCCATTGTGCCAAGTAGAGCTTGGAAGTTCCATGGGGTGATTTGCCAATATTGTGACATGGGGGATGGCGACAAGGGGGACTAGACTCCCTTCTGTATCCCAAAGCAGAGCAGTGAGTCTAGTTGCTGGCATCACAAGTCATCTAGCTTGTTATGCAAGGGTGGGACCAGAACATAGCCCAGGTGGTGACTCACATGTAAAAATGAAAAAACGCTGAAAAAGGCACCACCAACAAGGAGAGCAGGCAATGTCACAACACACCCTTTTGAGCAAGAGAAAAGTTGACCTGGTCTTTCAGGACTCATCTGATGGCAAGTCAGAATTGCCTTCACATTGTGTAAGGTAACTCCAACGCCTCCCTCATTCCCCAGGGAAAAGAGAAGAGACAAATAGGGAAGCGGTGGCTTCTTTTCCCAAATGTGCACAAGTTCCCACTCCCCCAAGACAGGGGAATGTGGAGAATGGGCACTGCAGAGCACTGGGGCAGCCCTGTGGAGGGTCTCACAGTAATTCCCAGTCATGTCTGACAGATTGCAGGGGGATTTCACATCTTAGGAGATTGTGGCAGTAACAGGTGAGCAGCACAAGAGTGGAACAGTGCTGCAGTTCTGCATTGCAGACTCTTCACTTTCCCAAAGGGACTGCACAGTTTGCCAAGCTGCAGAGTTCTATCTGCCCACCACTGAATGTCCTTCTCACTCTCCACATTTTGTCACTGTGTCATTTAATTGCTGTCATAAACAGCTACTAACAGCTGTCAAATTTGGAGAGTGGCTTGATGACAGAGAAGTGACTCCCACAGATCTTGGGCTTCCCAGAAATGCAGGCAAGCTGCAAGAACTATCAATATCTATTGCTTAATATCTGGTACACTCCTGCCTCTAGGACAGGCAGTAATGTGTTCAGTAACACCCACATCAAGGCTTTGCTTCACACCCATGGATCAGCATAACAGTCCAGCATCTTTCACAGATATTTGCTAAGCTGCAGCTTTTAAATAAATTACAAAAGATAAACATCTGTTCATCTCAGGAATTAACAATAAACACTTTGGCCTCTATGCACAAAAGGACAAGCCAGCACTACCACATTAAGTGCCTTCGGGATCCTACCTTCTGAGAAGCTTGTAAAGAAGCAAAAGCTCAGATAAAAACTGTCCAAAAAAGCTCTTGTTAAGCTGATGCGCATTTTGTTTCGAAACAAAACAAGAAAGTAGAATATAAGCAGTAGTTGCCAATTTACTAAACAACAGAGCAGAAAGCAAGCGGAGACAAAATCCCACAGAAAACTTGTACTCTATGTCCAAAACATTACAGGCTCACTGTAGGTGCCTGGTAAATCATTCACACCTCATTCTTTCTTTGGAATTCCCCTTCTTGCAGTGAAAGCATTTGCAACCCATGGATTAACATCAACTGAACTTCTGATTAAAATGCTTCCCATCACTTCAGAACAAAAAACAGCATTCACCTGTTAGCAGGAATATACCTGCTTATTTTTATGTTCCTGCAGAGCCTGAAAGCTTTTTTGCTCTCTCATCATCTAACTTCACCTGTATTTATTCTCATAACAGGTATTAGGGATTCTCCTAGGGCTCCCAGGGACTTATGCATGCATTTTGATCGTTAGTTTACAGACGTAGAAAAAAGAAAAAATGAAGCAGATATTAAGTCATTTGCCCAAAGTTACCCATGCAATTGGGGCAGAGGACAGCAATAAAGCAGAACAACATGGCCGGTGCATAAGCTGTGTCAGGAACTCACGGTCACTATTAAACTTGCTCTGTAAAGCATCAAAAATTAGGACCTGATTTCATAAAATCATAGAATCATAGAATGCCTAAGGTTGGAAGGGACCTCTAGAGATCATCTAGTCCAACCCCCCTGCACACGC
>JAWLRI010000700.1:2308710-2331235 GCA_034781795.1 Crypturellus tataupa | reverse complement strand
GAGTAGGGACCTTTTTCCATTGTTGATCACCCCTCGATGTTATTAGTTCTGCTCCCTCTGCCCTATGGCAAGGGGATACTGGATTTGCAGGCTGAATTGAGGGGTTCACCGGGTGGCCTTCCTGGGAGGGCTATTTCTTTTTCACAATCCCTGATGGGATTTGTAGCCCTGTTTTGGGCACAACATGGAAGAAAGATTTAACTTAACAGGAAATGTCTATTAAAAGAGATCCTAAAAAAGTCAATACTTCTGGTCATGACTATACCTTTTCTGGGAGTTTTCATAGGCGTCAATCTAAGTCTGTTAAGGCACCAGATGGCCCAGAAAGATTACATTACAGTCTAAGATTACGGGGTCAGCAAGGGGTCTGCTCCTCTGACCTCTGCCTGCTGCAAGCCTTTGAGCAGACGTCTGCTTTAACCTGAGCCTGCAGCCTCCTTCCTCATTTTGGGTTGGAACTGATGATCCCTTGTGGGATTTAAAGGGATGGGTACTTCTCAGAAGGTAACAATGACAGAAGGTAACAATAAAGAGGAAACACAGTTTTTTAAAGAGATCTCTCTTTCTTGTTTTAGTTATAGAATTTTAATTATAAGACCACAAAGTTTGTTAACTCAAGTTTTCCTTTCATGGATGAGTAAAGAAAATTTGTAAAGATCAAATTAATGGCCTTAATTATTGCATTTATTTCATAAGAGGAAATTATTCGAACTCTAGACAGAAGCACAAACAGGAAAAGCAGCTTAAAATTACAACACAGAAGGCAACCATAGTTTAGCTTTACGATTACCATTGACACATTTAAAAGTAGGAACTAACTAATGTCCCACAGCTCCAGACTCCTAATTCTCAGATTTCCAAAATCGCTAATAACAGATGAGTCTTGTCCCGGGAAATAAGAACACACAAAAGTCAGGAGAGGAGAAAGCGGCCACTCACAGATGCTAAAATTAAATACCTGAATTTAGACAACGTTAGAAGTTGTTCACTCCAAATAGTGGACTTCTCAAAGGAGCACTCCAAAGCACGGAATTTAGCACCTCGCATTTAGCAAAGCTTTGGTTATCCTGGTTCCTAAACTAGAGTTTAGCAAAATGCTCCTCCAAGATGCAGCTCCAGCTCTTTCAGAAGTCCGTGTTGGGGATTATCCCCTTTTTCTTCCTTCTCTATGTAGTTTTTCAAGGCCAATTATGAAACAAACTCCTTAATTTCCTGCCAGCAATTGGGTGGTTACCTACTATACCCAGGAGATCCCAGATATGGGCTGCCGATCATTGGTGTTGCAGAGCAAGTGCCCCCATGTGCCTCCCGTGAAATCACTATCAGCTGCTGCCTGAGGTAGAGCATGAGTTGGAGAAGAGGAAAAAGACACTCTGTCACCCAGTATGGTCAATCTTTTGCTTCTCTTTCTTTGAATGACAAGGGATGGTTTTGCAACATCTCATTTTGAACAGGAATATGGGTCAAAACATCCCACTATGTGGCAGCATCATGGTAGTACTTTCCCAAGAAAAGGTAGAAACAGAACCAAGACTTTAGACCATTACATGTGATTTGTGTGATATTTCACATTATTTATCCCCCATTATTTTTCTTCTAGTTTTCTAACCCATACAATGAAGTCACACTTTAGGAGTTGCTTTCCAGATCATGTTCTATAATGCTTTGTGGGCTCAGTGCTGTTCCCATTTCAGTTAGTGCTAGCCTCCTTTATATGAATAATGTTGAACTCATTTACTCATTTTCTTACAACTGAAGTTATATATATGTAGTTCTTTTGTTGCAGAGCAGAATTCCTCCTCAGAGAAATACTGTTATCAATAGACACTGGATATTTACTATTTAAATCTACTTAAAAGCCGTCAGAGGTGTGATGCAAAACTTACTAGACGTCATTACTTTATGTATTACTTGAAATACAAGAAGGAGCCCACATTTAGATACATTATGAGTTGCTTTTTCAAGTTTAGATTAAGTGGCAAATGGAACCTTACGTTTTTAAAAACACCCTACAGTATCAAAAGCAACGCTCCTGAACACAGAGTGTGACTTACTGTAACACAGGCCAGAAACTTCTCTCAGACTCATTGGTTAGACAAGAGAACAAAGTACACTTGGGAACTTGCTTTCTACTTCTTGTCAACTAACCAGTTGTTGTAACAACTTGACAGAACCCAATTCGTATTGCTTTCCTAATTCAGTAGCATACTGTAGAAAGACAGGAAATGCAACAAGCTGATACTGCTCTTTGCTGATACTGACGCTGTCTTTTCCAGACACATCACACAAATACATGGTGCAGGTTATTTTGCTGTCATTCATATAATAATCTTTTGTTTGTCATAGTGATCAATGGAAGATAATTTTGTTGATCAGGTCTGACCTGTGCACAGCCTTGCAAAAGCAAGTGAATTTAAAATTAAGGTATGAAGTAGAGAATCTAGTACTAAGCAAATCTTTGGTCAACTTTATATGAAGACTGGGCTGGTTGCGTGCATACAACCTGTCATTAGACACCTGGGTATGCACCTTTGTACTTAATGATGATTAAAATTCATCCTATTGTCTGTCATGCCAGTTCTCAATGTCATCTAGTTGTGTATGAGAACATTTTTCTCATATATTAGAAAACTGCAAAGTATTTGTAACTTAGCTAGTTTTTCTTCTTAAGTGGAATCATAGAATCCTTAAGGTTGGAAGGAACCTCTGGGGATCATCTAGCCCAACCTCCCTGAACACGAAGGATCACCTAGAGCATGTGACACAAGACCCGTCCGAGCGGGTCTTGAAGATCTCCAGAGAAGGAGACTCCACAACCTCTCTGGGCAGCCTGTTCCAGTGCTCTGTCACTCTCAAATAAAATTATTAATAGAAGCATGCCAGTGAATGAAATAGTGTCAGTATTGGCAAAGCTGAAAAAGAGGTGACTATAGGGCTAAAAAAAAGATATGTATTCTCATCACTTCTGCAGTATCAGCCATCGCCTAAATGGTGTAAGCAGCAAAACGATCCTTCTCATTGCCCTGCTGTCACTTGCAGAGGCTTTTGGATAATCTACCCTTGAATAGCCACCTTGCCAAGACAGACGTTTTTCAAAATGTGTTACAAGCATTATACGTATTAAGAGCATAACACATTCTCATTACATTTTCAGGAACGTGTTCGAATCTGTAGAGGACAAAACTTGCAAGAACAGCTGCAAGATTCTCAAGCGTCAGCTCTGCCAGTAGATAAGGCACATGAGCCAACGAGCACCATTGCGGAAGTTACAAACCATTTGCTCTTTGATTTCAAATTGAATGCTTTCCAAAAACCACACATTTGAAACCCTAAGCTTCTGCAATGAAATGAGCTGATAATACCTTTGCCAGATGCCAGCAAGAGCTCACCAAGCCAAGCAGGGGTAGAGGAGACAAAAAGCTGCCTCACCAGTGGGTCTGAAGTGCAATTGCGGCATAAGCCGCCGTATCTCATCTGCTTTGATCTAGCTTGAACATTATTCCTTTGCTGTGGTTACACTGTAGCACAAACTTCAGTAATCACAGTGCACATACAAAGTCTACCATGGATTGTACAACCTCCAACGATGCCAAGGATCGTATCTTTAGGATTAATCTTATTTGTACCAGTTAGATGAAAGTTAATGTAAATACATGATGCATTGCAGTGAAACTGCCATGTGTAATGTAGTCAAATCAAAAGCAACATGTCAGAATATAACGGATTATAGTCATGGCTGACAGAAGAATTCTGAAAAAAACAGTTTTCAGACAAGACAAACTACAACATAATACTATATATTATATAAACCCTTACACAAATGGGAAATACTCACCCTAACTTCATAAACATTATCTGAATAATCCACAGTCTGGCAGACATAGCTGTACCCTCGAGCTCTTGATGACAAAAACAGCTGAAAATAATAAAGCCATATGTGAGGGAAAAGATGCTGCATAAAGCATATTTAAAACAATTATCGGTACATATCTCTATCAAACTTATCTGATTAAAAACAATCCTAAATATCCCTATGAGTTCCAAGACTACTATTGAACAAAGACGATATTTAGTTCCAATAATGTATTGTTATACTATTTTTTCCTTCTAAAGTAACTGCCCCCCCACCAAAAAAAAAAAAAAAGGCATTTATGTTTCCTGCATATACTTGCCCAGATAATCAGAAGCCTGTGTAAATTACTAAGAATCCGTATGTCCTTTAAGCTATTCATCAACTAACATCAATCTTCTCTTAGAGGTCTCTAGCTTCAGAGACAGAAATCACCTAGACATGTTCACTAATAATGACAGAAGAGCAATTCCAATAATGGATTAGAGAGAGATCTCTCTCCAACAGACAAGGATTAGATAATTTAGATCTACCATTCTTACAACAATACACCAAACCCAACACAGGAAAAAAAATTTTATCAGCTAGTGCTGATAACCATAAAAGAGGTTAACCAAATTTAGATGAAGAAAAATGATACGTTTTTGTGCCAACAGAAGTGGCCTGGGGAATACCAAATGCTCCTAGAGGGCTATTCCAAATAAAGTGTGTTGCAATAACCTAAACTGGAAAAGATGAACTTAATACTTGAGCAAATTTCCCTTGAAAAGAAAAACACTCGTTTAGAGACCGTGCAGTACAAGGTTAAGGTAACACTTTTCAGGTACAAGGTTAAGGTAACAATTTTCATACTAACACTCCTGAGTTTTATGATCCAAATTGTATATAGCTATGTAATCTCATCCTGTTTAGGACTAAAATAGAGTAGTGGAGCAGATATAACCTGTAAACAATGAAGCCGTAAGGGGTTATATGGGTAGATCTTCAAGCTAAAGGTAGGCAGCCACTGACTACTCTTACCCCAAATTTCAGTTTTTTCAGTTAGGCTGAACTCATGCTTGCTTTTGCGTCTAATCTTGCACACAGCACCGAGAGTACACATGTAAAGTATATAGATACAACTAAAACAAAAATTCATAAAGCCCAGTGCTTCATTATTTCCCAAAAAAGAAGAATAACTGCCTATAACTCAAATAATTAGCTTTCAGCCCACTCACAGCAAACACATTTGCACCTGAAGGGTTCAGAGTGCCCAAATCCCACTGATCTGCCTGTGACTCCAGTGGCTGGGAAGTGTTGTGCAACTGTGCATATTGCTGTGTAAGCAAACAGGGTTTACATACCAATTCACTCCAAGTCTGGGGCAATTCAGTACAATTTGATTGAAAAAATAAATGAGAAGAGATGGACACTGCAAAAAATGCACAACTCTCTCCAGGAGTTTTCAGTTTTAATCTGCCAAAATGGTTGGATTTCACGATTCCCACAATTAGTTTTGGTGCCAGCATTAAATTCTGTTGCACCTGTAGTAATTTATTTTCCTAGATTTAGACTATTTACCAGGATAGCTTTTTAACACGAGATTAAGACACCAAAAGAACAAGATCATTTTTGAAGTTAAGATTGGTGCAGTGGGAGAGCAATCAGCCTTCGGTTCCTATTAGCACCACAGTAACTTCAGAAAGGAGGCAAAATAAGAAAAACCTTTTGGGAATGCTCCTAACAGTCCTTAAAGGAGGAAATAGGAATGTGAACGTTTAAGACTTTTGCCTACTAAATACAGGTGCAAAGACAAAAAACAGGTTTCACAAAGTAAGAACTATGACCATAATACCAAGTAAGCTGAAGACTAGTGCTAAACTTCAGAAATGCCAGTGAAAACAACCATGTCTGTACTAAACTATGTTCTAGATTATGTTATATAATATGCAATTCCTCAATTCATTTTTTTCCTTCCCAACCCCTCATCATTCTATACAGCATCAAAAGTCTCTGATGATCTCTGAACCTTCCAACTATTACCACCCATGACAAAATTCATGGACATAGGAGTGCCTGAGCTGGATGAAAGCAATTTGATGTTATGCATACTAGGAAACACTCCACAAAAACTCATACTAGTACTGCCATCACTGGAGCTGCATACAGTGAAAGTTAGAAAATATTTTAGTCAGAGTGGAATAGTGCAATGAGTCAGCTTAGAGATAATGGCAACTGAGGTAAAAATGGGTAAAATTAGCTTTACTGAACTATGCCTTGAAACAGGCCTAAAGCAGTCAGCAATATTGTTATAGGAGCTCTAGGGAATAGTTCATATACAGAAAATTGTCAGATATCCTACCACTTTGGTGGCAGAAGTATGGAACAGATCGCCCAGAAAATAATTCTGCAAAGTTGTTATTTTAACTGCACAACTTCCTTGCTTACTTCTGGAAATGGATTTTGTCAATATAAGATCTAAGGTCTTCCAGAAGGGCGACCCTCAATCCACATGAGCAAAGCCACAGTAAAATAAAACTGCTCCTTAGCAACAGCTACATTCTGAACCACCATGTGGGGACGATCAGTGCCGCTTAGCTATTGCTAAAGAGCTGCTTCCTCTGTGCAGGAAACCTAAGAAAGGAAAAACGCAGTAACACTTAAGAACTTGTTATTACTTGGAACAAGTAACACATACATGTTGTTGTATATGTTACTTGTTATAATAATAATATATTATTATTCAACTAATACACAATTAGTATATTGTAATACTTGTGAATTTTACAAACTCAATATTTGAACACTGTAACCTTTCCTGCATTCTTACTCTAAAAAGTAAACTTCCAGATAGGATGTTTCTCCACAAAGCATACAATGGATGTTTGAATTGCTACGAATTGCTAAAAGTGATAAAAACCCTGAAGGCAATGACTTAATTTGTAGTAAGACACATTCTGACACCTTTTAGGATAATTAAAAATAAAAAAGAAATCAGAAGTGTTAAACCTCTAATGATTTTAGTTGATCTCTGCACTAACATAAAACTAAGAAGAACCTGAACTAGCTAGTATATACTAGCAAATAACACTATCTGTGTACATTAATATAGTATACGTGTTCACAAGTGGATGATATGGAGTTATAAAAACACCTATATGAAAGGCAAATTCAGCTTTTAAAATCTGCACAACACATTTATCTTCAATAGATGCACCATGACTATATAAGATAATTTTCATTTTTCAGTCCCTATGCACTCTCAGACTTAAACAGGACTCCCCTCCTGAGAGAGGACATACATACCTCTTTGAAAATGAAAAAATTGAGTAGAACCATGCCAAAGTTGTAAACAACCAAGAGGAAACGTAACTGGAAGGGCTCTCTCGTCTTCATCCATTTGGGGCCCAGCCAGACAGTGAGGAGATAAATAGTGCTTATAGTCAGTGTTGGAAAGGGAGACTGCATCAACGGCCAGTCATCAACACGTTTGTCTGAGGAGGAAAGAGACAAACAAAAGGAATTACAAAAGGAATCAAGGTAAAATTATATCATCATTACTTTAGGTATTTTTTTTGTCAAGCACTCTTTTCTCCTAGAGTAGCTGGGCTAGATAAAAAGAATGAGCATATTACATCTCAACTAGGAAGGTTAAAGAAAATAAATAGTCAAAAAAAAAAAAACTTCACATAGAGATTCACTCCTTTAAACAATTTATGTTGTCTAGTTCTACAAGTCAAAACAATAATAATAAAAAAAAAATCTGAGCCCAATCCAACCTCCCTCACCCACCCCACCCTCAAAAGTTTTCTTTACGATGAGCAGCAAGCACAGCAGCAACATAATCAACTGCTCAACAACACTGCAGGTGGAAAATACAGAAATCTGGCAAAAACATAGTTAAACTAATGGCTTTTATTAGTTTAGAGTTAGGTATCCAATTGCCTCCAACTAATTTTACCCAGGTTATATGATAGACAAGTGCCTTTGCTACTTGATGCATGTCAGTCTCACACACTTCAGACAGAAGAGTGACAAGGTTACTAGAAAACTATTAAATAAAACAATTTAAAAGGATGGCTTTAGTTAGAGACATTTAGTTAGACATTTGGGAGACCAAAGTTTTATTTACAGTCTCCTTTAGGTACTCAAGGGATCTAGACTTACACACACTCCAGGGCCCAGAACTTATTCTATCAAGTGCTGGATGTTTGTCAAAAAAGCACTCTTAGCCAAAGGAACTAGCGGCATCTAGGATTAGAAGATGGATGTGCTATGGAGGAAAGAGACTGTATTAAGTGATGCCTCCTTATTGAGCAGTTTTTTCCCTTGTGCATGCAGGCTAATCTCTAGTTACACTAATAGAGAAATATGTAATAAATCCATAATTATCAATACTCGGCACACCTCCAAAATATCTACCTGGATAGCTGAGCATGTCCAGATGCTTCAACCAACTGGAATTTAGATGGTATTAACAGCAGAGTGCTCCTCAGGGAGCTTATATATCTAAAATACCTTCAGCTAATTGTGGGCAAACCCACAGACAACAGTACAGTTAAACTCTTTTTCACTGTGACCCAAAGACAGACAAGAAAATTATACCATAATTTTCTAATCTCAAACTCAACTATATAGATAAATCAGAAGAGAAATTAGGACCTTATTCTAGGAGCAGATTTTTTAAGACCCTCTACATTTTCGACAATTCCCATACACTGTGATCTGCAGAGATGACTTCCATGGCACAAGCTCTACTTCCTTGCTTTCAGTCCATGCCACAGGGTTTGATCACCATATTGCAAATAAGACTCTTCTCAGTAAATTTCTACAACATTTGGCACTGTATGGAATAACAACTGCCTTGTCCTAGTCTCAGGACATTGCAGAGCAGCCCCCCACTTTCTAGATCTCTTTGGATGCTAGGGATACCTGACTATGCTGCAACCATCACATTATTGCCCCCCTTACACTTCAGTTCCTGTTTGCTTTTAGCAATTACTCTATCAATTCAAATTTAACAGATCACATGACTTAAAAAAGGAAGAAAAACAGACCCTCATCTTCTGCAAGATGATAAATAATGTCCAAAGATTCATCTCTGCCAAGCAAAATGAAAGGTTTGCTTCTTAAATTAGAGACCATTCTGGGGACAGCAGTATGTGGCACACTTTAACCAAATCTACATCTCACTTTGCGCTGTAGTGGACAAAGATGCAAAGGACACCTCAAAGAACTGGCTCCTGTTCTCTAACCCAGCCCTACATGAGGTCCTGACTGCGAAAATGACAATACTGAAAAGGCAAAAGAAGATTTGAATTCTACCTGGGAGCTAAGTATTACCATTCACTGCTCAAAATAGTAAAGCTTGACCTATTCCTGATATCTTTTGGGGGCAAGAGAGATAAAAAAGATATCTTCCTGATTTCTAGAAGGAGGATGAGGACTCACTCAAAGTGGAGGGAGGAAGAGGGGGACAAAACATTCTTTTATGAAAGCCCAGCTGCACACGGGCTTCTCCTCGTGCCTCATCAAATCTTTATTCAGTTCTGTTGCCTACTTTCAATAGGTACCACACTACTGAAGAACCGAACTGGAGAAAATCAAAGACTGGATTTCACTGGTCTGACCTCTCCTAGGATAACTACACTATGAACAAAATATGCCCACGTGGGAGGAAACACTCCATCCTACACCAGGCAACGCAGTTCTAAAGTAAATGCTGGTCAAGCCAAACAGAACAATATTAACAGTCAAAACCAAGTTGTTTGTAATTTCTATTATGCTCATTATGAACATCATCATGCACTTATTTTAAGGACATTTAGGAGAGTGCATACGACTCCGGAGTTTCTAGATTTTAAGATTTGTCCATAAGATCTTGCCTGAACAACAAACTTGCTCAGTTTTAAACCACCTCAGTGCACTCTGAGAATGCACTGCAAAAACAACTTAATTTCAGACAAGCCTGCTTGTCCAAGTTTTACATTAAAAAAACTCACCCAGCTACACAGACACAGTTCCAAACTTCTTTTCAGATAAACCCTCTTTCAAACCAAACAGATAAATTCACTTACTCAAGTCACCTGCTTAAGAGACAAGGCTTCCAGTATACTCCCCCAAAAGCATGCTTTCCTTAGGACAAACCAAACTAAACCAAAACAAAAAACAACAACAACAAAAAAACACATGCTTTTGTGTCCTACTTATTAGCTGGTGCTGTGGTGATGACCACAAGTGATTCTGCAAATGGGAGAAGACCAGTAGCTTAAGGGACATGTGATTGTACAAAACCCTGCAATATTCACACGCAAGAGATAATTATTTGAAAATGAAATAAGCACCAAGTAAAAAGGCAAACTCTCTGAATCCTTCCAACTGCTTTGGAGCAAAATGACAAATGCCTTTACCTGATTAGAACTGACAGAGAGTGACTGAATCTTTCAGGGGATTAATGTGTCCGTCTTTCAAATCCTAAGACCCAGATTCTAATTTGATCACAAATAAAACGACTGTGATGGTAGAACAGGTTATAGTACAGGAATGTTGCTTTTTGTAAAGCAGTAGAAGATTTAAAATAAAAATTTAAAGCTGTGTGTCATTGTAAATACAATTCCAGAATAAAATAAGACATCTGTTAACACATTTCTCCTGGAAAACTATCTTTCTGTATATCAAGATTTCATATTCTTTCCTTATATAAAGTTTACCTGTGATTTTGTGTATTTAAGTTTTAAGTCTCACACTGTAAAACCAGAATAAGAAACAAGGGAACACACATAACTGAAACTGCTCTGAGGTACTTATGCCTGTGGGATTTAATTATAATTAATAGGAAATATACAAATGAAGCCCTCACTCTGCTGTCAGTGTAAAGGCAAAGCAAGACTACTAAAAAGATCTAAGAAAGAACAGCAAAACTAGTAATGGCCAAGGGGACATACCTAATCCACGTAGCCTATACTGGAACATGGAAGAAGAAAGAGAATAAAATTCAATAAATCTGCACTTATGACATTCTAAAGATTAAATCCTAAAAGATTCTGACAAAACCCACTGCAAGTGTATTAATGTAAAAATACTTCCTTTAACAGTAATTCAGCATTTCCTTACCATTACACTGAGAATTTGAGATGATTAAGTTTCCTGTGTATTGGAGAGAGTAGAATCAATTTTATTTCCTCGGTGAGCACCGACTTCACACAAACACACAGCATCGTTACTTGCACATTCCTCAGAGGACTCCTGAATTCAGGCAAAGGTGACTACTTCTCCTTTTAATATTAGTTTCATAGAGAATAACTAAAATATATAACCATTTTTGAAATTTCCTGCACCAATATTTTATTTAAAATCAATACTTAATAAGCTTCTGGTTTTAGCTTAATAACATATGTATTCCTCAGCTATAAGGTTGCTGCTCACTAATTTATCTGGAGAGTCTTTCAAAGTTATTAATAGCTATTGATACTATTCTCAGAGCAAAGACACTTACAGTCCAATCCAGCACATCCATCTGTCCAATTACCTTTCTAAAGGCTCTGCAGAGGTGAGCGTTAACTGTCTAAAAGTGGCTCTTAACAATGAGAGTTCTCTGTAGATCTGCTGTTTATTTTGACAAGAAGTCTTTCTAAAGTCCTCCTTTCACAAGAATGAAATTTTAATTCTACTATGTAAGGCAAACCTGAATTTTCTAATTAAAAAACTGTTCTATGAACACTGCTTCTTTATTCTAACTTTTCACACATCTTGTTAGCTCACTCAGCACCATAACTGAAGCAAATTACAAAATGCAAACCCATATATATACCATATATATACACCATATAATAAATGTCAGAAACGTAACTTCATGCACCTTAAAACAAAGTATTGTTTATAAAAATTGTTACAACAACAAATCCCACGCTATTACAGCTTTAACAGAGCAATTTCAAAGAATCATTTGCTTGCATACCACATACAGTTTATCAGTGCTAGAATTAACTTGTCTGCTTCGATGTTGATGATCGATTGCACTTTTCACTTTAGACCTCTAATTTTTTTTTGTATAAGAAATCATGTGATAGAGTGTAAAAATCAACTCAGACCTAGACCTGTAGGCTTGTATCTAGCACACAAACATGTCTACAGCCTCACTTCTGCTCAGTCAGAGAAAAACCCGTATGTCTTTTAAGGAGAGGCTGTGCAGGGGACTAAGGTAGGACAGCAAAGTGACTGGGACACAAGGAATGTCCCTTTTAGGCTTCTTTCTTGTTTTTATCTCCTGGTAATGCTTGCAGAGAGTCTTCTGGCACTGTACATATTCCTGAGAAGTCCAACAGAATAAGAGACACCTTTATCTAATTTAGGGCCACTGCAATCCAGTCCAACCTGTGAAACAGAGACAAGAAGCCTCCTTTAACCCATTTATATTAGCTAAGGTATCTTCTTTAGTAGACTTGGCTGTCTTAATTGACCATATCTTTCTCAGAGGCAGAGGATCCAGCAGAACGTTTAACATCTGATGTATTAATTGCACCCACTCTACATTTGGCTCCTAAAACCAAATTCAAATTAAACCTCACGAATCAGTAAGTTCTACCTTTCTCTGCTAGACTGAAGACTCACCTATCATGAAAATTTCTCTTCCTCCCATTTGGGTCTTTCACAAGAAGGAATATTTTCCAATCCCTTAATCATTTTCATTGATCCTCTCTGGATACTCTCCAAACATTTATATTAGGCTTGTGACTGCCCCTGAGCAAAAGCTACAACTACATCAGCCAAGTCAGGATGGCTTTCCAGAACAATTCTATGTCACCAAACACAACATTGTAACATCAGCGATGGCTAGGATACATTAAAAATAAACAGGTAAAACTAACGACCATGTGACAAAAGTTCACCAAGGCCCAACATAACTGCAGAAGAGCTGCCCTTCTTATTTAAGTCACTTTTTGACAGAGTAGTGCAAAGAAATAATGTTTACCTCGATCTTCAAAGAATGAATGGGGATATTTGAATCAAGTATTTTGCTCACCCTCAGGCTTTAACTAGCCACGAATAGAATAACTCCTTTGGGTTGACAGCAAGAGGCATCCAAATTTTAAGACAGCTACTACTTTAATAAAGTATAAAACACTAAGATGCACGAGTTAAAATAAATAAAAAAATCAGTCGCAACCACAGCACATAGTGGCAGCATATACTCTGAAACAGATTTTAAGATTGCAGGTCCCGCTGTACAAATCCTATTCCATCCAGAAGTGGGAGAGATGCCCAAACCAAAACCAGACAGGCTACAGATAAGACTACCAGATATTACCTACAACTAGATGTGTCTTTGTGTTAAACTCCAGGGTTTTTTAGTTGACTCTTCAGCCTTCTTTCAAGATATACACAGTGCCAGGTAAACCTCATAGCCAGCTATGAAGAACATCTCCAGGAGCTGTTAAACACTTGCATAAATGCAAAAATGCCAAAATACCATTAAAGTAGCAAGAACAGCTATTCCCCCAAAACAGCTAGTCTCGTAACTTCTTGTAACTGCCACAACTCAGTCACTAACATCATGTTATCTTTAAGTCCGTTTTGCACCAATTACAGCACATGCCGTGTCTAAGATAATGATAATAATGGAATTAAGTTCATGAGTCACATCAATTCACCAAGTCAAAAATGATTTTCTAGGCTAGCAGACTGCCACATTCAATTTTATTTATTTACCTTCTCTGTTGATTATGAGTATTTGTGAAAATTGGACTTCTAGGAATGGTAAAAATACATCTTTATTGAAGTTCACATAAGATGGGAACAGTAATAAGCCCTCAAAATATGTAGTTTTTTTTTTTTTTTTTTTTTTTTGCTGGTCAAAACTTAATATTGCCAAATGACAAAAAAGCAATAAGCATTCCCAGTCCAGCGACAACTGCAAATCTTTTCTCAAGTGTTACAAGTTATTGGGTAAAGAGATACTAAAACTCTCCCTTCCAGGTTACAGTTTGTGAATTAGTTACAAAACTCTATGATCAAACCTGTATCTCTGTATTTCTACGGAAATAAACTTGCTTCAAAACAAAACACCCAACACTTGGACAAGCTTAGCTTCTACAGTGGGTTTCTGATTTCAGGCAAAACTGTCTCGTAGAGCTTAGGAGATGCCACTAGCTTACATCACTGTGGTATTTCTTAAGGCACTGTGAAAAAAGCTGTAGGGGTATTAACGAACTGTAATCTACACATAGGATGTATGAACATTTTATGTTGCAATAACAAATTAGACTATGGTCCAACTAATATAATTCATGGGTTATAATGCTGAAGGGGGTGAACACCTGTAGACATTTTTTTTTCCTAGATCCCCCTCAGTTAAAAGCTAACTTCCTCAGTAAACACCAAGGATTATTTACAACAGCTTTCATTAATAAACTCTGCAACATCTTAACCATCATAGTGTGCAACATGTGTTGAGTGCTCCAGCCTCGCAGGACAGGTATGGGCAGCACTGAAGTGCCTGGCTGGTGACTGGCACGGGTCAAGGCCACCTTTGTCTGCACGGGAGCCACAGAATGATTTGGGCTGCAGAAGGACTTCCATCGCTCCTGAATGCAGTGACCAAACACGTGCAAACCAGCAATTGAGACCTACCCTGAGACTTCCAGGCAGATTAGCCAGAAGCTGCATGTCAGCCCTCTGGTAAACCGTCCATTTTCTTCTGTTTGCATCACAACGAGGATGCTGCCCAGCATTCTTTGAGGAAGAACTTCTTTCCCCTGAGGGTGACAGATCCCTGGAACAGGTTGTCCAGAGAGGCTGTGGAGTCTCCTTCTCTGGAGATCTTCCACATCTACCTGGATGCCACCCTGTGCCATGTGCTCTAGGTGTCCCTGCTGGAGCAGGGAGGCTGGACTAGATGATCTCTAGAGGCCCCTTCCAACCTCAGCCGTGCTGTGAATATGATTTTACAGAATGTTGCAGCTGTACAGAGTAAATTAAATCTGTAGAAAAAAAAACTTACTGCAACCTATTAGCTTCTATATTTAAAGTTCAGGGGGAGAAGATGTGAAGTACATTAGGTCTTCTCTCAGTCCAAGACAAGAGCACCAGATAAAGCCTCCACAGAAGGAACACTGCAAAACATTACTACATTTCCTCTCAACATGTCCTCAGTGAGGCAGCACGAGCAACAAGTCTGGGGAGAAGAAACAAAAATGCAAGAAAAGACATTTTGAAACACTGTTCTTGTTTTCCAAATATGAACTGACCAAGAAAAGGTCTCATCTCTCAAAATGTGATGGTGTTTCATTCACTAACCATAGCAATAGTAAAATAATAAATTTAGTAGAGAGATAATATCACACCCAGATGACTGTCAGAACTAAGTCTTACCTTTTTACCTTAGATAAGTCAATTACCTTTCATGGTAACATACTGCCCCAAACTTGAGTTTCCCTAGTAGTTTCTGAAATACAATTCATCACCCTTGACAGAAAAGCTTACGTATTACTAACACGGAGATCAAGGGACAACAAACAAACGAACAATGCCATCTTGTCTAATTATCAAAGCATTTTGGGGATACTCTAATGCAAATACTTTTATTGGTGGAACTGCTGTTCCACGTAAACTATTAATACATTAAATGAAAACTGGAAAAATGCTTATAAAGTGCTTTATTTACAGCAAAGGTATTCAATTTAGCATCTGTATTTCTTATTTTTTCTCCTTTACAGTCATATCTTAAACTATTTAAGAATAGGTCATTACAATGATGATTTAGGATTAGAAGTATGCAGAAGTAAAGAGATAAGTGCCCTTCACCTAACAACCTTATATGACCATTCAGTAAACAATATAAAGATCTCTCACATTTCCATTTCTCTTTCGATGGAAAGTAGTAGATAATATTTGTAGTCAGGGAAAAAAACAAAAGAGAGAGAAAGAGAGAGGGAGAAAGGAAAAAGAGCGGGAAACAGCATGCTCAAGCAGGTGAACTGAAGCATGCCTAGGACCCAGAAAAAAGATACTTTTGAAAGACTGCAGAGAGCACTAAGGAATCCCCTTAAGGGCAGTAAGATAGAAATAAAGCAAATAGCTGTGTTTCAGAGAGCGGGATTACGCTACAGTGGAGGAGAACATCCAGGAGGCAGACGGACGCAATGGAGCCAGAAGCGGCTCGAGGTGCAAGCAGAGCACATTGTCATGGGGCTAACGGAGCCTTTGGGACAGGAGTCCCAGATCCAACCAGTAAAACGGAGGAGCAAAGCTGCCAGCCCATGTGCTACCTGCTGCAGCCGAGAGAAGATAGTCCCGTGACCGGCCATTACCTAGCATCAAACGCAAGCCAAAGAGGGGCAGCTTATTTCCCCTCACCTTCCATGAAAGGGAGGCAAAGTTTATCTTTAGGATATAAACACAAACAATGAGAGTCCATACAAGGTCCACGTTGCAGGCGGTGCATCTCTCGGCTGGCCTTAGAGCTACCTATTGTGTTACCTGTGACCAAGGGGACAGTACTGAACGACCCTCGCACAGCTGCCACCTAGGTCAGTGTAGGCCTGAGTTTCAGAGCTGCCTTCATTTATGGCTTTAAGATCCCAGAAGGCCTTGAAGCCCCAATGCTCTGAATCACTAGTCCTGAGCACAGCTGCACCTACATTACTCCTAAACAAGGCTCAGAATCTATGGCCGCCACCTATATATTCCTCAAAGAGTGTAAGGCAAGTAGAAAGCCTCAGGTAGCTCACACGCAAAATAATACCTTGCAAAATGCAACAGTAGTTTCAATGGTGTTTTAATATATAGCCTGGAAGACAGGCATCAAACCCTGCCTTGTAGCAGTCTGCCGCTCAGAGCAGTGCACTTCCCTGACAAGGGCTGACCACCCCAGCACCCGCTTTCCAGGTGGACTCCCCTCACACCAACACTCTTTATTAAACCAAAGCTCCTGCTCTTTTCACGGGCATCTCTTCATCTGATTAGATTAACAAACGCTCATTTAGATCCAGGTTCCCATGCCATCCATGCTCAGCCCCGTTTGCCTTAGCTCAAGGACCATTCTGTACACACCACAGCAGCGTTCTTCCTCCCAAAGTTCTTGTAGTGTCAGCATGAACCTTTAAGTCACTTTTATCCAAGCACTCCCTTAATCCTTCCCACGTGGATCTAATAACTCCAAGCACCTGTCCAGACTGGCAGAGGAAAAGTGGAGCCTTGCCTCACCCACTCTCCGCGACAAGCCCTTAGAAGGAACTACAGCCTAAGCTGCCTACATCTTCCTCTATTAATCATCCAGCAAGAATATCTTTCTCTCTCCTAGCATTCAGGTAGCCTGACAGCCATTTCTGGTTACACAGGATGGAATCGCTGTCTTGAAAACAACTTTTTCTTGTCTTCCGTAGCTCTACTACAGCCCTACTACAAAACTCTTTACCCTTGAGCCCAGCATAAGTACAGAATGACAAGGGCAACTGCTAGTCATAACCAGAGAAGGAGGCAAAACCAAAGGTCCAGCCACCTACAACCAGGAGCTCGACCACTAAGCTCGATTTACGTAACCAGCGCAGTCCTCAGGATCGACATCTGAGCCTCACACCAAAGGCATTCCAGCCACGAGGAATTCTTCACCTCTCACTGCAGTCTGTGGCTCCTTCATCACCACAAGATGCACCTTTGCACCTCAGCAGTGTTGTGCATCCTCAACTGAGGACATGATATGCCAAGAACTCCACAAGTGATTTATGCTCTGCTGCAATCCTAAACATCCAGTCATCTGGGCATTCACAGTATTTACTAAGGTCATGCTGCTGACTAGTTTCAACTCAGTATAAAGAATTTTCCCAACCGTTTTCAAAGAAGTTACTTTAACAAAATCCATAACATCCAACATCTTCTGAGGAAAAGGGAAAAGGACATATGCACAGTCTTACAGAAGTCTTCAGAATTCCAGTTCTGTCCTCCTCCTATCCAGCTCTCATGACAGGATCATCTCTTCTTTCTGCTACCTCATTCACACATTTTCCTTTGCTGCCAGGGCATGCTGGTGAGCACTCAAACAGAAATTTGTATCACATTCTTGTTGATGTTCTGTGAAGGCTTTCTTTCTGTGTTTCATCTCATTGCTGAAGCTGAGAGTTGTAGATGATTACCTACAACTGCTCCTCCTTCATTTCAGGAAAGAGAAGTCTCCCTCTCACCCCTCAGTTTCTCTTTGTGTCAGCTTTGCTTCAGGCTGCTCCCTCAGACTCCACTTCTTGATGCTCAGTGATCCAAAAGTTCCATTTAGAGATTTCCACTTCACAACTGTTTTCTGACTGATATTTCCTTTTGCAAAACTGATTGTATCTATTTTGTTCAGGTGTATATCTTCCAAGTTCTGCAATCTAATGAAATCTGTTTCTTCGAGAAAAGAAGTTACATCTGCAAACCAAGTACTGTGTCAAATTACAGTGTGGTGCTCAGTGAGCCCTTCTAAAGCTTAGGAACTCATTCTGCTTTTTCTGTCAAACAGGCTTCATGGATCTTTATCTCATTCTCTGTTCTCTCTTCCCATCTCCACCCTCCTAGCAATTGCAACAAAGATTCTTCTGACTTCCAGCCTTGCTGCAAAATCTCAAATACAAAAAGGTACTACTTACAGTCAGGTAATTCCACTGTCCTGCTAACCACCCCAATGGATTTCCGTAAAGCATGGATACTCGGGATTCTATAGCTATATTTGTCTTTGGCAAAGGAAAAGAATGAGGGAAAGGAAGATGCATTTTCTTCTGGTTCTTTGTTTCTTGGGCTAAAAAAAAGGTAAGTCTTAATTTATTGAATATCAGTACATTTAAACTACAGGCTAAGATTTTCCTGGTAACATTTTTTGCATCAATTTGAGTTCCCATGGAAGCAGCTTTACCTGATGAGTTTCAAGACAAGCAGCTGCAAAAGTTCCCCTGCCTTCGCCATCCTCATTGACCTGCACTTCTAACCCAGCTGATAAAAGCTACAGCTGGTATCTCTCTTGCACAAGATGTTTTGAAGATGAACTTTGAAGACTGTCCTACCGCTAAAGTGAAAGTTTGCATCTTTCTGCTCTCTCCTTTCTTCTCGATGGAAAGAGTCCATAATCCTATTAAGTGCAACAGCTGTAAATAGGTGCTGTTCCAAAGCAATCCCACGTGGCCTGGGATGGCCCTGCCTCACTTCAGTTCTGAGCTCCAAGAACAATCATCTCGCCCAAAGTCTGTAATTCCCTCCATTGTTCAGCTTAACGCATTCAAATTAATCAGCTCCTCCAAAATAAGTATTTGGGATTCAGGATTTCACAAGCCTCTTTTTCTGGCCACAGTATCCCATTGCCCTTTCCCGTATGTTTGTAGACTCTTCACTCACAATTGGTATTTCCACATTCCTCTTTCCTGGTCTGTGTCCTGAATTATTCACCTTAATAGTTCTCTCTGCTTCAGCCTGGAACCTCCCTTTAAGTCACTTGTTCAGTCATCTAATCATACCCTTAATCCTTCCTGGCAAATCTAAGCCCAACCAGCAATCTGAGCTGACAGGGAGAGGGGAGCCCTGCCCTGCCTATTGCATATGCTACTGGTCCCAGGCCCATGAAGAAATAATAGCACAAAATTCCTAGATACCTTCCCTGATACAAATGGTCCCCCTGAACATCATCTCCTCTCTTGATGACTGCCAAGAACACGTCTTCGTCCTTTCTAAACTTTCTTTAAAGTCTATGGCTTCCTAACACTCTCCTTCACATTTCTCAGGAATACCTCATTACAGCAGATTTTATGGCTCTCACAGAAGAAAAAAATAAAAAGTCAAAGAATGCGAGAAAAGTACTGTTTCAAGATATTAACAGGAAAAAAACATTAAACACTGCTAAGACTGAAAATACCTTTCTGAGTAACATATGTGGGCAGGAGGGAGTCAGGATATTGTATTATTCTCAAACAGTCTTTAAATGCACTTTTTTTTTATTTTTTCAAAAGGACCGAATTGCTTCAAATAACATATTTAATGCTAAAATTTGAGATATCATTCAAAAAAAAAAAAAAGAATCACTTGGATTCATCATATACATTTAAAAAAAAAATCAGAAAGGGATGATTTTTAAACAGCACGATATAGGAGGAAAAAAAAAAGGTCAGATCATTATAGTAAGGAAATAAAGTAGCACAGGACTCAGTGGGACTCGTGTCACAGCTCTACACAGTCCCATCAAGGGAGTTCAGGGCTACAGAAGATTCCTGCTGGCAGGAAGGTCCAGCTGAATATTGAGAATAGAGTTAAGACAGACTTGGGTGCCCAGTACTACACGGAAGTGAGAACTGGAGTGAATAAATAAGTTTGATTTTATATGAATGGGAAATCTTTGTGTAGGAGTACTGGGAATAAAGTTTCTTCACATTTTATTGTGTAATTTTGCTGTGTAGTGGTGTTTCAGTATTTATTGTGTAATGCTATTGCATGGCATCATTTGTTGAGCAACTTTGCTGCGTGGTATAGTTTTATATTTAATGATATTGAACGTTAGGCAATGATCTTGCATGCCATAATTTATGCTGTTTGTTGAGCAACACCACTACTGCAGGTTTTTTTGACACAAAGGTGAATTGTATGAATTCACACAACAGGGGTGAATTCATGATTTCAACATGTATTCCCTTAAAAGTGGCAAAAGGAGACAATTCATGATTTTTTTCCCTGAATGAAAACATATCGAAGAGCAGCCAACTGAGCAGGTATTTAAATGGAATAGTATCTTAGGATACTAAGATGTTATTTTGTTATGCAGTAATGCAATGTTGCCTCACAATGACACTTTCTTATCCAGAGTATATTGTTACTTCATTGCATGATATTACATGGTTCACACATCTCTGTCTAAGAACTACAGAAGAACTTTTACACACTGCTGAGTATAAAAGTAATATGATTATGACACAAGTCGGTTCCTATCCAAAACTATACTCGCAACCAAAATGCAGAACCTGAAGAAGATCTCGCACCCCTTTATGCAAAATGCAACTGATAAACTTCATTATTGTGGAATCCCGTGTTACAGCAATACTAGTGAACTCAGTTTCCTATAATTAGGAAAAGCTTCCTTCGTCTACTATAATTAGGAAGAGACTTGAGCAAATTTGGGATGTCAACACAATGGCATCCTTGTACTGCTTAAGATTCTCCAAAGCAGCAGTTTCCTGTATGTAGTGCTAACCTAAGTTACTTATCTTTATATCACTTGCATAGATTGCCATTTTTATCCTTGCTCCCCCCTGTTTGGAATGTGTCAGTGTTGCTTACAACAAGCACAGTTCATACACAAACTTAAAGAACGTGTTTGGCACCCAGGAAAAATACCAGCAATTAACGTCTTTTGCAAACAAAGCAAGAAATCTGTGAGAATACTCTGTACTCGCACCTATTTTTATATGCATCTTAAAATGCTACTAAACGGCTAGAAGAGCATTCCTTTCGTGCATTACCTGGTAATCTACGAAGAGTTGTGTGGAGCAAGAGAGCAAACCCTGCTGGATTACAACGAACTGCTGCTGCAGCATTTTCACCTGATCTCATCCTCAGGCAGGTTTGAGGTGCAGAAGAAAAGCACGCATGCAAGTTTAACATCATTCTTAGGATACGTCAAAAAATAAAATTGTAAGATAGGCTGGGAATGCAGAACATGCAAAAATGCGCCCCCAGCACCTATAACATAAGATTAATTTATTATCTAACAGATGGCATAAGGGAGGGGGGCAGAAAAGGAAAGAGTGCTGATGCAGTAGGGAGCTTCCAGTATCTATAACCAAAGCCCTGTATTTTCAGTTACACTGCCAGAAAATACCTACATTCACTCCAGAATTTTCTCCATGTATTTCTAGCTTTAAATCTATTTATAGCTTTAGTTCCTCAGCACTAATGCAGACAGCTACAAAATGAGAAGAGTGTCCCTGTACTATCATGCTTTATTCTTGTCAACTGCTCGAGCCTACTTGCAACAGCCAAGTGTCACTGCAAGCGACCGCCTTGTTGCTGTCCCAGTACTGAAAGCTGCTGCTCACATTTCTCCGCATTTACAAGGCATTTTCTGCCCCTTCCGCAACCTCTACCCTGCGGTTACGGGTTGCCAGTGCAGAACTGGGTCATACCAAGAACGGAAAAGCGCAGAGCGAGCCCAAGCGCGCTTAATGCAAAATTAAAAGCTTCTACTCTGCGCTCAGCGGTTCCTCGGCTCCGTTGCTGGCCTGCAGCGCTGCAGAGCGACGGCGCCGCCGCTGCCTTCCCCGGCGGGCGCTGCAGCCCGGGGCCGCAGGCTGCTCCGCGGGCAGCGCATCCCGAGGGGCCACGGCTCCCCGGCCATGACTCACGCAGCGGGCCAGGCTCCGCTAACGTGATTCTGCTGCTTGGCAAAGGCGAGAGGCACGGACCGCAGCTCCATCCCTCCATCCATCCATGCAGCACACGGCCGTGGAGCCAGCGCCTGCGTGCGCACGCACGGGGGGAGCCCCAGCTCTGCGGAGCAGGGATGCCCCCACCCCGCTGTGGCAAGGGCCACGATATGGGGTGTAAAAATATAACATGGAATAACATGGAATAACACGGGATAGCGGGAGGGCAGGGGCCCGGGCCCCGGCCCCGCTCCCGGGCCGCAGCGGGTGCCAAGAGCCCCCGGCCCCGCCGCGTCTCCCGGGCAACGGAGCCATTTTGACCGCGGCG
>JAWLRI010000700.1:2290789-2308615 GCA_034781795.1 Crypturellus tataupa | reverse complement strand
TCGGCGTTTTATTATTTTATTTTATCTCGTTTTATATTTTATTTTATTATCTCGTTTTATCTCATTTCATTTTATTTTATCTCATTTCGTTTTATCTCATTTCACTTCATTTCCCTTCACGCACTCCGGATTGCCCTCCTCGCCCCCTCTCGCAGCAGGCAGGCTGCTCGAGCGGTTCCCGGTATCTCCCGCTGTTTGCGCGGAGGTGCCAGTTCCCCAGCAGTTCCCCGGCGGCACTAACGGCGGGAGCTCCTCGTCCCGCGGGGCCAGGGTGTTTCCCTGACCAGCACTTCGCACCTTACCCAGCCGCCTCCCGACACAACCTTTCTTTTTTTTTTTCTTTTCTTCACACTTTCATTTCCCTCCAGGTCCCGTGGACCAACGTTTCTATGGCCGTTTTACGGCATGGCAGGGTTGGCCGGCCGCTGACGGCTGCAGGAAGGTGCTGGCGGCCTCCCAGTTCGCACGTCCCGCATCTCAACCGGCGTCTGCCTCATGTCCGTGCGCCGGCTCTTCCAGAGGCGTTTTGCCGCGGGCCTCCCCGCCGCGCGCCCGGCGCTGAGGATGGTGCCCAGGAAGGGTTTCCCGTTGGAGGTGCCCGCGCTCTCCTCCCGGCAGGCGGCCGGCGGGCCGGCACCCATCCCTCCTGCCCCGGCCCGGCCCGTCGCTGCGCGCGCCGCCTTGGGAAGCAGGGCGGCTCCTCAACAGCCGGGATCTCCCTCACGGAGAAAAGGGAGAGGAGCTACCTCAGCCCCTGAGGGCCTGGACGGAGCTACAGCCCCTGGAGACCTGGATGGAAAGGGCTCTCCATTTTATCCCAGCGCTGCTTGACCCTTGGCCAAAGCCAGGTTGCCACGTGCCCGTGCCCGGACAACTCCTTGTGAGAGCTCAGCGCATGTGGCACCGGATGGGATTAATTTCCGTGCGGAGGTCGCTGATGGTTGCGGGAGGTCCCGCGGGAGCTCTGGGAGGGATCTGGCACGGGCAGGAGGCAGAGCACACGCAAGCGCCGAGCTGTTTGCGGCGGTGTGGGGTGACTGAGCTCCCCGGGCCTCCTGGAGGCCAAGCTCCTGCCGTCGGCCGCGAGGCAGCGAGGAACCTCCGCGCGCTGCTGTGGGGGGGACACCCCTGCCTCCCGGCGCTGACCAAGGGCAGCACAAGGAGGAGAGGTCCACAGCAGCCAGGAGCATGCCTGTTCCCAACAAGCTCTGCTTGCAGTGTGCCACATGGAAGAAGTTTTCTGGACTAGAGTTTTCAATCATGACTGGTGACAATGATTGCTGTTAAAATTTCTACAAGATCCAATTTACTCTTTCATCTAATTCATGTTAGATATTTTTTCTTTGATTGTGAAAAATTCATCTAAGTTGGCAATATGGTACATGGATAATTTTGCGTGGATAATTAAGTCTTGAGAAGAGCCGCAACAGAGCTTGGACAATAGGCAGAAAATGACTTTCCTAATCAGAGTAATTTCTTCTGTGCTTGAAGAATCAAGATAAGCTTAAAAGAAATTAAAAGATATAATAATTTCCAAAGAAGAACTGCAAAATGGTAGGCAGAAAAATATGATTTTTTAATGCAATTAATTCTTCAAATTTGTCGTCTACGTGGGTAACCAACATGTTTCTACAACCTGGTATCTCTGGGCAAGTTCAGGCTGAGAAGGGCCCTGCTGCAGCTACCCCTGGAGACCTGGGGTTCCCTGGGATTCTCAGCAGCGGATCCAGCCGCTGTCGAGCACCACAGGGAGCCTCTGCCGGCAGCAGCAGTCCAGAGCACTGCAGGATACGTGCGGATTTAACGGGAAGCTGCGGGACCGCCTGCCCCGGGAAGGTCTCCTCCCTGCCCTAACAGCTCCTGTTGGGGTTTGCTCATACCCCGAGGCACAATTTAGATTCCTTCCAGACCCTTTCTCAGGACACAACTTCATGTTCTCTAGAGGTCTCTTCTAACCCCAGCGATTCTGGGATCCAGAATGATTTAAGCCATTTAAGCCATTTTCTGTTTTTCCCTGCCAAACATAAAGAGCAACAGAAGTATTACAAACTCCAGATTATCAGTAACACGTATTAGTAACGTGAAAAAGGATTTATTCTTAAATTTCAAGCAAAGCTTCTTTTACTATAGTTCATGGATAAACAAAAGGGTGCTTGCTGGGGCTTAGCTGCAGGTTAGCAATGAGATGGTTGTGTTAGGAAAAAAGTGAAATACAGGTATGCGAGAGAGAGGCTGTTTGTGAAATCTATTGGGAAGAAAGTGGCCTGAGGATGCTGCGCCTGGTGATCCCTCGAAACAGCTCCTAGGAAGATATGAACATCAGTAAAGGAACTTTGCTTAGCCACAAAGGGACTATTAGCAACCAAGGACTTTCCCGGCGGGGAAACCATAAAGGCATGAACCAGTTTATCTGACAGAGATCTAAATGTCACCCTCTGTAGTATGGGGACAACTATTTCATTTACAAGGGAAAAAAAAAGTCATAAAAATATTATACTTGTTTCAGAAACAGCCAAATTGCCTTAATATTGAACTTTTTTTCTTCTCCATTTGATTTCATAAATGCTTTAAAGGGGAAAAAATTTGGAATAATCAGTTCACACAATGTATGAGATTTCCTTACATAATCTTTCAAATCTGCATGCTCCTTGTATTAAAGCTTTCTAGCTGATATGCCGTATATAGACTGCCTGCTCTGCCAGAAAGCTTGTCTGACCTTTGAATCAAGAAGTGCAGGCTTAAGTGTATACATATTCAATAATACAACTGTTGTTTGCTTCAGGATCACTTCAGTTCAATAAAGGTTGCTTAAGTCAGTTCTCTACTATAAAAACTTAAAAGAAGCTATTTTCAAACAATCATAATTTTATTAAAATAATAATAGCAATACCAACAATGTGTCTTTCATCACTAAGCAATTATTTTTTTTTAAGTAACACACTGTTAGCTCTAATTCAGGTAGGGTAACTGAGAAGCACTGGGATTAGATAGCATTTACACAGGGAGTCATTGGTAGATTCTGAAAAAAGATCACTCTTTCATCTTCTAAATTTATAATCAGTTTGCTAGATGCCATCTGGCCTTTCATACATTTTACTATATCAGTTTGTTTCAAACCAAATATATTGGAAAGATGTCTCAGAAAGTGCCCAGAGATGTTCATGCTCAATAAAAACTTTGTCCGAAATTAACATTTGATGTAATTTCCCATTAGGTTCCCCCTCATTTGCATCTGCATGCACAAGTGCTAAATTTGATTTCCTCTCTCCATGCCAGCCTCAGGTTTTAAACATCAGCTGTTTTTGTTGCGTCTCTATCTGAAATTGGAATTTTAATATAAATAATACTTACATAAATGCTCGGGGGCCCAGATCCAGCAGAAACAGCTCCCGGTGAACTGAATACAACTTTTATTTTCACAAAACCTTATATACACATTGAAATTTGTTCTCCATCTTTCTACCCCCCAAATTTGGTCCTGAAAAGGAGACCACAGAAGAGTGATGGGCAGTTTTCTACCCTTACATCTATTTTTTTATTATTTCCAAGTGAAAAAAACTACAGTTTGATTCCAGATCATTATGTCTACACTTTGTGTGCCGTCAGGACTAAACGTATTTATTTTAAATCTGTCCAGCGAGTAGAGCTACGTGCCGGGCTGCGCTTGGCTCGAGCTGCTGCTGTCCAGCGCTGGCCTGGAAGAGGAGCCGCTCACCCGGTGAATTCTCAGGGATTTGTTTATAACTAATTCCTCCGAAGGAGGTTTCAGCCTAAACTAGTGTGTAACACGCAGTGTAGCAGATGTGCTGTGTGCTCCTCAGGCACAAGTTCATAGCTTTATCTGTGTTTTGGCTTCCTTTTAAAAAGGCATTTCACGGGCACAGGCTGATAAACCCCTGCCTGCCTACTATTCTGTATTGTGCCGTACTGATACTTTCTTATATAGTTTCTCATAGCTTTTCACAGCGGAGATTTTTATCTGCAGTGATATCTGCCAGAGCATCTATCATTTGCGAGGTGTGGCGAGCTCGCTTTTGCAATGAGGGATGCGTATGTGTACATGCCGGAGAACGGCTCTGCCAAACCATCAGCTGATGTTTTGAGGGCGCTATGTTGAAACTACAGCAACATGTATAGTCAGATCTGCAGCTCCTTGCTAACTACCAAATCCAGCCTTTTCCATAGGCGTGTGTCACAGCTACTGCACCCACTGCTGGGTGTGCCCAAAGGCGTGTAGCTGTTTGCAGGGATGATTTTGCATCTTTGCTTCTGTACTAGTAATGGCCTGAAATGTAGGGCACAGTCCCCTGCAGAAGGCGCTTATGGCAATATAGTTAGGCGGAGGGGAGCTGGTTGTGCAAGCCGTGCGCTATTACAGTGTCGCGGGCTGCTGCTGTAACTGTGAGTACGGGTGGTGGCGACAAGGCTGGGCAGACCCTGCACCTGCGTGTTGCGAGGAGGGCTAAGCTGTGGTAAAGGCCTCACATCCAGGGTGTGCCGGGCGCTGGGGACTGAACCCGCGCGACCTGGCGCACATTGAGCCTCGCGCTCTGCCACTGCAGAGCCCCTTCGGCAGAACTGTCTCGGTCAGCATCAACGCCGTTCCCCAGGAGAGGCTTTATCGCCAGGAGATCGGGTGGCAGCATGTGCCACAGGGTCATACAGTTTATACACAACAGTTTAGCCATATAACACCCTGGTGAGATAAATGGGTATTATTAACTTCATTTTAAGTATGGTGAAATCTAGCCTAGAGAAAAGCAATGTCAGTTCCAGCTCTTTGGAAAGGAATCATTAAAAATGTTGTTGACCACTCATGTAAACTCACGATTCATTTACCTTTCCAGTGCCCTATTTAGACACGGTCAGTTAGGGCGTGAGTCCCAGACCCTGCTCTGAAAGGACCCGAGGATCCACTACGCAGTTCTAGAGAAACTGGACACAGAACAGGACATTTCTTATGCTATATAATACAATTCCAAACTCCTCACAAGTAGTGTAAGAGATTTCTAGTATCTTTTCATGCAGATGCAGCTCTGAAGTTTTCCAGTGGGTAGGTTCTTCACAGAAAACCTGATGGTTGGTGAGAGTGAGAGTGTGGGTGTGGGTGTGGATGTATGTGCACACACATTACACAGACGTGTAACGCAATATTCTTTTAAGAGAATAAATTTGTACAAACCAAGAGCAGAAGATAACACCAACAGTATGTGACTGTTCTGTTTGGTTGTTATATGCTGGGAGACAGAAATCCAGCCATTTTCTTGTTATGGACCTTACCACAGGGGCAAGCCCCTGTTCATGCTCAGCCCAGGTTGCCACATATCCATCTCCCCGAGCTTGGGATGACAAGCTTGGGATGCCATTCCCTGGGGATGGCCAGGGAAATCCCCACTGAGAGCTGCTCTACAAGTGCAGGGCATTTCCCTTGTGCTTTGCACATGCCATTCTGGTGTGTTGTGTCCTGGGCTACCTCAGACAACCTCTTCTTAAAGCAGACAATACTTGGAAAGATTTTACCAAGAGTTATAAAGCTCTGGTGGGAATGAAGCCCACCACCCCCATGGTATGAGTTATTATTCTCTACAGGCAGCTAAATGGATTCTCAGGAGGAACACCCTGAAGTGTCGTGCTGCTACAAGAGCAGCTACTGCACATGGATATACCAAGCGCGCACACTTCAGGTATTGTTCCAAAATTTTAGGTCATATTTACACAACAAGGCAAGCAATGTAAAAATCCAAACATGGAAAGCTTGACACTGGTAGATACTATCTGCAGATAGACACTATCTATAACAGGAAATAGCAAAGTATGGCCAAATAAAAAATACCAATTTGATACTGCAGTACTTGCCTGAAAGTCATAGGAACAGATGCCCTTAGAAACATAAAGGAGTATTTCTGTTTCTGAATTACCTCAATAATTCATTAAGTAACCGTTCTGAACCACCTCTTTAGCTTGTATAAATGAATATGACTCTGCATTAGAGTCTTTAAGGATACATAATTCATATTTATATTTCATAGTGAGGCAGAAGTGCTAATAGAAATATAATGCTAAACTTCTGGTTAAGAAAGCGGCAATTGAAAATGTGAGGAAGCCCAAAGATGTTGGACTAATAGAGCAAAATAGAATGGTAATAATTATATTAAAATGCCCCAAGGGTATTAGTATTAGTATTCGCTAATATATAAAATGCCTACTTGAAAAAAAACTTTGTTTTTAAAGTAAAATAAAAGTAATATAAATTTGTTTTTATTCTTCCTAGTTAGTTCTACATAACAAAAGAATTGATCTTGTTTGGTCTATACCTAAGTAACATGAAGGGTTTAAAGAAAGAAAGTAAAAAGAATAGGATTTAAAGATGAGAAGCCAAAAAGGCAAGGAGCAGAATAATGACTCCAAACTTCAGGAGTGGGGACTTCAGTTAATTCAGGGAAGTTTCCGGGGAGTTAGTTCCTGGCATATGGTGCTTTGAAGGGCAAAGGAGCCCTGGAGAGCTGGTTATCTTCAAGGACAAGCTCCTCAGACCTTAGGAAGGATCCTCTCTCGTCTGCAGATTTCGTGCAGGTGTGAGGAGGCCAGACTAGCTGGATGGGGAAATCCAGAGTGAGCAATGACGCTAAAAGGAAGTGTTTGGGAAGTGGAAGTAGGGGCGGTTACTCAGGAGCAGTAAGGAAGCATTGCCCAAGCTTGCAGGGATTGAATCAGGAAAGCCAAAGCTTAACTAGAGGAGAAGCTGGTAAAGGATGTGCAGGGCAGAAAGAAGGGCTTCTGCAACAGTACCAGCAGCAGAAGGAAGACTACAGCCAGCTGAGCAGAGACCTTGTGATGAAGGAGATGGAAAGACTGGGTTTCTCCATGGCTTCTTTACCTCAGTCTTTACGGTTAAGGTCTGTTCTCAGGCCTTCTATGTGTATATGGTGACAGCCTGGTGGCAATGAGTGCTACCAATGGTAGAGTATGACTGAGTTTGGGACTCCTTAAGTGACATTGACACAGAGCCAAAGAGGATGTGTGGCTCTCATCATTGCAAGTCTGTCTGCTGTCTCTTCAGGAGGTTGTGGTGACCAGAAGCTCTTGATGCCTGCAGAAGCACACATCACACCCGTCTTCCAGGAGGCTGAGGAGGAAGAGTCGGGGAACAGCAGACCAGTTGGCTTCACTTCAGTCCCTGGATGCAGATTATAGAGCAAATCTTTCTCTAAGCCATGCCCAGGCACATGAAGGAGGAAAAGGGGATTGGGAACAACTAATATGGATTTACCAGGGTCAAATTTGCACAGCCAACTTTATTGGCTTCTATAACAAAATGAGTGGAATTGTGGGTGTGGAGAGAGTAGTAGATGTCATTTACCTTGACTTTAGCAAGGCTTTTGACATTGTCTCTCACAACATCGTTGTTGCTAAACTGGGGAGATGGGGAGGCCTGGCTGGGTCGATTACAAAGTCAGTAAAAACCAGACTGGAGCATCAAGCTCAAAGTGCAGTGGTGACTAGCTCTGAGCAGCTGAAAGTAGTGCTCCCAAACTGTACTGGGACCAATGCTGTTTAATGTCTGCATTAATATGTTATGTTGGAGCTTAAGTCTGTCATTCAGAGATATCTTGACAAGATGCAGAAATGGGCTGACAAAAAAAAAAAAAAACCATGGAATTCATCACAGATCAATGCAAAGTCCTGCACCTGCAATAGAATAATCCCAGGAACCATTCCAGCAGTGTTCCCTTGCAGCAAAGCCAGCCACGTCCCTGGCTGCAGTAGCAAGTGTAGCTGGCAGTACAAGAGAGGTCAGTCTTCCCTCTATTTGGCACTTATGAGAAAGCATCCAGAGCACCAAATCTGGGGCTCCCCAGCACAAGAAAGACCCAAGTGTCAGTGGGGGGCCACCAAGCTGCCCCGGGGCCAGAGCGCAGGCTGAACGAGGGGAGGCCGAGGGAGCCGGGTGAGCTCCGAGAAGGCTCAGCAGGACCCTGTTGTCTCCAGCTATTGGCCGGGAGGTTGCGGGGGAGGCTGAGCCAGATTTCCTCACAGGTGCCCAGAGAAACGGTCAGAGGCAACGGGCAGAAGCTGCCGTCAGGGAAAAGATCTCCAGAACCCAGCTGGGCAAGGGCCTAAGCAATCTGCTCCAACTTGGAAGTTGTCCCAGCTTTGAGCTGGATCCAAAGTGGTCCCCTCCGGTCTAAATTCTTCTGTGATTTGCTTTCAACTTCCAAAGTTAAGTAATTTCTCCTTTAACTCCAGAAATTGATTTTAATTTCCTTTAAAAAACTTCAGCTTTCCAATCAGAGCAGACTGATGGTGAGCTGAAGTTGTTAATATTTCTGTATACTTGTATGACTTCCTGTATAATTTGTTAATACTTTTAAAGTACTTAAGAACATAGCCTAAGGAAGTGCTAGGTTAAGTATGATGAAATTACCACCAAGTGAATGTAAGCACACAAATGAAGCTTGCCAGTATGTAGCAGCGATTTTACGCTTTTTGTCTGTGCCTCTCTGATTTCAGTTTAAATTTCTGTGTTCCCGTATTACACAAGTAACAGCTAAAACAATCATGAATACAGGACTCTTTATGCTAGACAGTTCAAAAGGAATTTAAGTATGAGCTGTCTGCCTGTCCCATTTAAATTGATAACTAATGAGATTGGAAGATAGAACTTCTAGAGCAGTAGTAAATGTTGTACTTATTGTAGGAATATCCAAAAAAAGGAAGGCTGTGTATGGTAGAAATGAACAGCTAGACAGAATGTAACAACAGAAGAAGCTAATAAATGGCCATCCTTCAATAGAGTGTACTAGCTGCTAGCACTCTCTGAGTGTTTGATGTTTGACTCATTTTTGAAATTATTTTTATGGATATCCTTAGAATGACAAGACCAATCAGGCTTATTTCAGCATCAAAATACCCTGTCTAAAACATCAAACAGGGAGCTACAAAAAGCGTGGACTTTCATAAATCCCAGCTATGCGCTCACATAGCGTCCAGGGAAGGAAAATAGGTTCTTTATTATTTTATAACTTTTTTTTTTTAGCATGACAGAGATTATGGATAATGTAATTATCTGCATTTTCCAAACTTCTTTAAAGAGTTCTGTTGTTAAAGTCTGTGGGGAACAAAAAAAAAGTTACTGTGAGGAAATATAACAGCATGCCTCTGACAAGGGGTAAGAAAATAAATGAACAGATAACTTTACACATGAAAATGACTAACATCTAGCCAAAAGTTAATACAAGTGTGTAAGATGCATAATGACATTCATTTTACCCTCATATTCTAGAAAAAATATCACTAGAAAAAAAAAGAGGCTCCCTCTCTTTTCTCCTGCAGATTCTGGATCTTCTTGCTACTACCGATCGCAATTCTGACTGAGTCCATTGGCCAAAGTACTCCAAGGAAAAAAAATGAGACACAACCTCCATTTAACTTTCTCCATTTAACTTTTAGCAGAGCAAGAGGGAAGCAACAACTTTTTTTTTCTCTGTGGCATACAAGAGTCTTAATTTATTTTCTGATTTGAATTCAGTGTTAATGAGCTGATCAATAGTTAACCCTCTTAACAATTAATAGTATCAACCTTCGTTGTTATTTATCATCATTTATTTTCTTTTTTGAAGTCCAGCTACAACTTTCAGCCATCTGTTAAACATTTTTCTGACTTTTTGTGTAGATCAGTTTACTGACAGTAATCATTCCTCCATGTAGATATTCATATGTTCTTATTTTTTTCATAAACCTGTGCAATTTAGATACCTATGGAAATGTTATCTTATATGTCAGTACTGTTAATTTTTATCAATCAGATTTGTGATCTTCAAATAGCAAGATTATCTAATAAAATCATTTTTCTTTATAAAACCAGGTGAATTGACATCAATAGCTTACATATTTACATTTCTACCCTTTTAATTGAGTGTTGAATCCATATCATGTTAATGGATTCATGGTTTCTGAAGCCAACTGGTTTAACATTTGGATATGCCTTTCCTAAAGAAATGGAAGTTCAAGAATGTTACAGAAAAATTAATGTTAGTCTTTCAGAGAGTTCACTGAAAACTATTTTAGTGTTCTTGGATATGGACTTCTCCAGTCCTGTAGTTTTTAAAATATTATGAATATATTTAAAGATCTGTGTTCAGTTAATGATTATCTTACTACCAGTATTTCAAATGTGGTGGTTTCACCTAGTGGCTTGTGAAATGTGACCAGGTAGGATGCAAAGTGTATTCTGCTGCATACGTATTGTGTTTGCCATGTGACAGAAATGACAGAAAAGTTTTTTTATAGTAATTAAAACTGAAATTAATTTATAGACATAGTTTGTCTTTTTTTTTTTTTTTTTTTGTGGTATGCGCAAAGGTATTTTAGCTTACAACGTAACATAACGTAACATGTCCTGAGATGTACTTTTGGTGTACAATGTATATGCTATTTCACAATTTATCACACAGTATTCATGATCTGTTAATGTTCATTACTCTAGATATGCTCACATTCATGAACGATACAGGAAGACTTACTATAAAGGAATTTTTGCAATGTACAGATGTGTTATTAATTATAGATACACTACTGTCCCAGCAATTACAATGCTATAATTAATAATAATAACAGTAGTAACAATAAAGCTGGAATATCCCACATGATAATCACAGGAGTGTTTGCAAGGCTGCTTTCTTCAGAGAATCACTTAGGTTCTGATTCCTTATGAACACTTCTTTCTTTTTCTTTTTTTTTTTTTTTCTTGCATGGCAATCTAAATGTAAATGTCATTATAGTGTTTAGTATATCTCAAAATGGGAATATTCACCATGTCTACTGCATATATAGCTGGAATTTGATCCATGAGTTATTTATATCCAGTGTTCCACAGCTATAGATTCTTGGATATTTAAAAATATTTTATTAATTGCAAACAATAGTATTAATCTATAATGTCATAGCAATAGACACTCTTCCACCTGTAGAAATGCTAGAAATCATTTACACCTACAGCAAGGACATGGCCTTTGCTGTGCAGAACTTGCAACATAGACTTGGATAAAAATACCTTATGGCAACATCTGTTATTTACAGTTCAAAATACTCTGACATGCCTACACGAGAAACAGCCTTGGCGATGGGAAGGGAGGCTAGGGGAAATTGTAATTATTCCGTGTTATGGGTAGACACTGCCAAGAAAATACTCCTATACACGCAGAGTGACCTGCACTAATGATTCACTGATCTTACTGCCGTCCAAATTGGTACCTGAGGTGATTCCTCCTCCTTTGCCTCTTCTTACTCCTCCTCTTCTTTGTACAAACACGAGCTAAATAGACTCTTGCAGCTATTCGATTTCTGTGGTTAGGGCTTGCCATACACGTGATGAAGAAACCTGAGCTCGTGCCTGCAGGACTTGGACTTTCTATGTAGATTCTTCAACACGGAAGTGCCTGTACACTAGCAGAGCAGCACAGCAAAAACCTTGTGTGCAGCACTAGAGCTGCATAAGCATTTGTGCAAGTCTTGTACCCATCCACCTTTAAGGATATAGAGAATTACGGCATGTAAAACACGTATCATGATTTTATATTGCTGATATTTTAGCCAGCTCACAATCAATCACAATTAATAAGACATAGCAGTAGTTGTTCAAGCAAAATACTAAGCTGGGGATTGATTTCACTCTTTGTGCATCTGGGAATGGGGTATCTTGTATGAATGAGCTAGTCTAGATTTTATAGCCAATGGGGAAAGACATTTTCAGGGGAAAGTGTGTCCTGCCTTTCCAAGACATGCAATTTAGGATAAAACAAGTCATTGCCTGGGGTTTTCTGTTTCTATTAATAATAGCAGGAACCTAGGAGGGAAACTAAGGTGAGGTGCCTATCTTTTAGATGGCTAAAGAAAATAAATCCCACACTTCTATATGTTTAGGGAAACCGGAGCTATTCTGAGCCAGTGTGGGTATTTGTACACATACATGCAGAATGTGTTGTCCTTTATAAACAATAGGAAAACTTTTCATTATCTATCCCATTCACCCCAGGATATCCTCTGTTTGCTTTATAAACATTAATTAATGTGCCTTCATAACAACCTTATGAGGAAAGCATCACCCCCATTTGAGAGATAAGGAAATGCAGCTGCAGAAGATTAAATATGTTGACCCGGGTTGCACAGAAAACCTGCGGCATAAGTGTAAATACGAGAGGATGTCTCACAGTCATAACCCAAAGATAAGGTAATAACAAGGTGCGGTGTCCAGATCAATACAAACAGTGTAATATGGTGCTGGCTTCCGCCCGCTCCAGGTAAATAGGTTGAGGTGTGCCGTGCGCAGGGTAATTCCCGAGGTGCTCCTATCGGCCACGCATCACGCTGGGTGTAGATGTAGTCAGACTGATGAACAGGACAGGGCAAGAGCCGGATACCCATTCCCCGTACTTCAGACAGTTGTGTGTCCCCTCAGTTCACATCTTTGGGTTCTGCAGAATCCAGCCTTTCACTGAAGAAACCAAGTGTACGCCTCTCTTGACGTTCTTCTAAATGAACAGAGAATATTAAGTCAAACACAGTGATCTACTACACGCAGCGGCTGTATTTATCCCAGTGAGCTCTCTGTTCCCGGGAATGTTTGCCAGCACCAAGGCCAGCCGGCCGGACCACGGCCTGCACGCGGCCTGCAGAGATGGGGCTGCGAGAAGCTGGCTCAGGCCACACGGTAGCAGAGTATTGTAACACTCGGCTGGTTCAGATGATCACAGGCCAGGATGCTGGACCCTTCCCTTCCGCCAACTTATTTGTGTCTGCATAGGCACGTGGCAATTGTAGGCTTTCCTCACCTCTTCGGCAGCCTTTGCGCCGTGGCCTCCGAGGTCACCTTTGATGCGTGTGTTTGCCCAAACCGCTCTTCCTCCTGCATCCCCTCTTTCTCCTACTGCCATCCTTGCCAAGGTCTCTTGTGTACATATCTAAAATTGTCACCAATGTGTGTTGGCTACTCTGGAAATTTATGTATCTGTATGTTTAGCCTACTTACCTGATCTGCCATATGGAAGCAGCAAAATGCTGTTTAAATAGTCTCACAGTGTTATTCACACAAGTATTTTGTTTTTCATTATTTTGTTCTCCCTCAATTTCTTCCTTGTCACGTCCTATGTAGCAGATAATTCTAACTGATATACAGTCATTTGTAAACTATTTATTCTCTGTTTCCACATGACCCTCTCCATTTGCTACACTGTTCCTCTCGATTGTGCCAGATAACAAAATACCAGGAGAGCCTCCGTGCTGCTGTGTGGGTCATGGTGCGGTTTGGGTTAACGGTTGATGTGACTAACCTGTGGCCAACTCCTTCAGACACCATCATCTTCCATGACATAACTTTGAACTGTGATCCTTTTCTTGTGAAACCTTCTCCTGCGAACTTCTCCCCGAGGATAAAGGGGAAAGTAATGGAGAAGCTGCATGTTGATAGTGAAGAGAAAGGAGAAGAGCCTGTGATGAGCATGGGCCCTCAGATCAACCTCTGGAGCTAGGTGAACCATAAGGTATTCTGAATTTTACCGGGCACTGGTTTAAATAAAACTTTTGAAAGCATCTTAGAGAGTGATCTAAGGTGAAAAATAGGACCACTGTTCTCAATGGATTATAGTAGAGATTGTGGATGAATTATATCAGAAGAAAATATCCCATATTTCACTTACAATTGTTTTACTTACTATGGACTTCTTATTGTCCAGCTGCTTTTTTTTTTACAGCTATGAATTATATTTGGCAATGTGTAACAATGTGAAAAAAAAACCACGTTATCTTAGCACCGTTTCTTTTTATATTATGTTAGGTAACCAAAGAGGGATGGCAAGAGTGATTTAAATATACAACTAGAGATTATTTTAGAGATATCTTTCCAATTTGCTGAAGTTATAATAAATAAAATAGTTGTAAGCATAGGGATATAAATATAATAAGCAAGAGTGCCCACCTTGTTTTTTTTTTTTTTTTTTTTGGTAGCTCTGTCGCAACAACAGATTGGGAGAGATTAGCTGGCATTGAAAAGTTAAAGTTGTCCCAAATTTGGGGACTGTGAGTCCCAACACAGTTGCATCCTTTGGCTTTTGTCATTCTTGGGAGGTAATGGAAAAGATGCATGAAAAAAAATGTTGCCTCTAGGAATTCCCTTCATCACCTCATATTTCAGCATTCTTTTCATGCTTGCCCAGATTTTCACTTCAGCTGACAAGTGGCACTTGAGAACGTTTCATAGAGGAGGAATTGCAGATGGGCAATGAGATACTAGCGACTGCATGTTTTCAATGATGCCCTTCATAATTAATATATGTTGTGTTGTTTGGTCACCTCACAATAATAATAATCATAAAAAATCTCCTTTGCATAAGCAGGGAGAATTATGCCTGCATTTTTCATACTTTGTCTTTTCTTTAAGCTCCAATAATAATATATTTGAGGATTTACTGAGTATGAAGACTGAAACCAATTCTGCTAACTAGATCATGGTATTGTGTGATGCTTTATTATTATTTTCTGCTGTCAGGTCCTGTCTTCATTTTCCAGTTGCTAAAATTTTTTATTAGTTTAATTAAAAAATGAATGCACATACACACACATACACACACATACATACAAAAACAAACAAAAACCCACAAAAGTTTAGCATAGGTTCTTTTTCTTTGTTTTGGCCTGGAGTGTTTTTGCCATAAAGACTTACAAAAATGCATGGGAATAAATGTGTTGATAAAAAAATCTAACTGGGTTTTTGTTTTTAACTAGGCAAGAAGAGGATTTTTCTATTAAAAATATTTTCAATTTTCTGGTTTTGCCAATAAATTGGCTGACTATCTTAAAAATGGGGGGCTATGTACTTGGAAAATTTAGGAAGAGAGGTTATCCTACTTGGGTACCCTACTGTAGTTATAAAGTCTCGTAAAATTCCACCAGACTGGAACAATCTAGTGCACAAGATCAAATCAGAGCATAACAGCAGTGTGGATATAGATATATCACAGCTGTGCACAACATGTCTGAGTCGCAGTTGCCTGGTTCATTTGCCCTGTCATTTCTAAGCCATGTCATCCTGAAATAAAGGATGTGGATGCAAGAAGCATCCCTCATTTTCCTTGGTTGCCTCCTTGTAGCTTCAGAGGGAGACGATACGATTTGTGTCTGTGTGTGCCAGATCTACAAGCTGAGTATGTCTTGGGATAACGTACGTGGCCAGGGCCTGCCATAATCTTCTCAGGTAATGAGAAGATAATGTAAGAAGTAGGTAAGTATCCTCTGCTTAAGTTGCACCAGGCTGCAAGGACAGCACCCGGCTGACATTTCCCTCCCCAGTGACATTTTCACCAAATCTTGTGCCTTCTTCCCCGCTCCAGGCATGGGAGTAGCAGATCATGGGATCCCATGCAATAACATGGAAATCAAATGTGCTATTGATTACCTTGTCTGTAAGAGAGTGCAAAGGCTCTGCTTTCTCAAAAGGTAAACATCAGCTCTCTTCAACAACATGGCAATATATACTTTTGCCTGTCCTTCCTATAGGTATTTATATATTTTTACACACATTTATATATATATATTTGTTGACTATGACCTGAAAATGATGGAATACTGGTCTTAGAAATTAATATTCCATGTGTTTTTTGATGGGTAGATGATGTGCACACGAGTACCAGTGATGCTCTAATCAATGCTTGGGAAGTTCAGTTCTAGACAGCTGCTATTTGAGACATATTTGAAGAACTCTCTTACTCATAAAACTGTTATTCTAATGTCATTTTTTTCCCACTGACTTTGTATTATATTACTCTAGTAGATGAATTAGGAAAAGAGATAGGGGGAAAGCACCCGACAGTGGATTTGTATCTTGATGCAAATAAGAAAACAGATATGGATGAGGAGATGTATGGATCTTTCTGGGAAAAATGATATAAAAATACAAAGAGAAAATAAGAGTATAGTTTCATGATGTGGAATTGGGAAGGAATTCTCCAAAAGAAGATGAGATTTGGGGAGGAAACATGCGAAGAAAGCAGTATCAGAATGATGCCAAAGATTGAGTCACCAAATATGAATGTGGGTGGGAAGACAATGAGAATTTGGTGTGGAAAAAAGTGAAACTGTGATTAAGTTATTGGCCTAAGCTCCAGGATTTCTAACTTTATTATAGACATTTACATATTATTTTCTGAAGGAAAGCAAAGTGTTATTAAATTTCCACTTTTATAACTGTTTTAATATCAGAATCTTGTTAAAGACAGCAGTTAAAACCAAAGGTCTCCTCAGTGATACTCACTTGTAACAGTATTGCTGTCAGCATAGCTGTTCTGCTTTTAAATAAAAGTCATCAAAGGGTCAGGGTGCAGTTAACTCTAACCCTAGTTTCTGCTTTGATTGCTAGTTATACAACTGCCTTTATTAGATGTATGTTAAAAAGGCACTGTAAATGAATATTCAACTTACTCAACTGTAGTATCTAGTTTTTCTCAGTGAAGATGTATACATGAAGTATGTCATGCCATGAAGTAGTCAAACCATCTTCAACGCTCAACTGAAAATTAAAATTGCCTTCCTTAAAAATTAGGAAGGCATTTTTTTTCTGACTAGCAGTACTTCTGTGGGTTTTTTTTTTGTGGTTTTTAATGACACATTTTAAATTAGGATTTTCCTACTGCCTAATATGAACAATATCAGATTTTACTTGATTTTTTTCTCATGATTTATTTCTGTTTGACCATCATGTAATTGCTTCATTCTTATTGCTTTCTAAGGATTGTCAAAATAACATTAACACTACTCCATTTCTGCAGCAGTCCCTGAAAAACATCAGTAGCACAGTGATAGCCTATTTTAGAGCTTCCAGATGAAATATATTAGAATTTATTGATAAATAACTATTTTATATAAGTATTGTTTTAGCATTCTCAGTAATCATCAATATAAAAATGTTACGTTCAATATTTTCCTTTTATATACTGTCTTGTAATACATGTATATACTTATACCTCTGAGTGAGTGGAATATATTGTAGGAAGAACTACCCTCCAGTCTTTTAAGTGCTATGCTGATTTTCTATTTCCTATCTGCCTTTTTTTTAAAGATTAATGGGAACCACAATGTCTTTCCATGTACCTTTTACAGAATCACGGCACTGTTAATGTAGGGAGGCACCTCCAGTGACTGTCTGGTCTGACTCTCTCAACTCTCAAGATGTTTCAGGCTATACCCAGGCAGGTTTTCAGTATCTGTAAGGAAGGAAACTCCACAACCTTTCGGGGCAACCTGCTCCAGCGCTTGACCAGCCTCACAATAAAAACCTTTCCTATAAATGAAATTTCCTCTATTTCAGTTGCGTTCTCTGCCTCTTGCCTGTTTACTGGATAACACTAAGGAGAGTCTTGCTCTATCTTCTTGACTCCTTCCCATTAGATATTGATACACATTGGTAGGATCCCTCCTGAGTCTTCTCCAAGCTGAACATCCCACTCTCTCAACCTCTCCTCAGATTCTCCGGTCCCTTCATCATCTTCGTGGCCCTTTGCTGGACTTGCTCCAGGATGTCCCTGTTATTCCTGTACTGGGGATCTGAACTGAACATAGCACTCCAGATGAGGCCCCATGAGTGCTGAGTCAAGGGGAAGGATCACCCCCTTTGACTCTGTCATGGCCAAGGCATCTTAAGGAAACCTCCTGTACTCTCTTGGGTTTTGTTTCATTTTCTTTTCTTTTTTCTTTTTTTTTTCTTTTTCTTTTCCCTTTCCTTTCCTTTCCTTTCCTTTCCTTTCCTTTCCTTTCCTTTCCTTTCCTTTCCTTTCCTTT
>JAWLRI010000700.1:2277691-2290689 GCA_034781795.1 Crypturellus tataupa | reverse complement strand
TCCCTTTCCCTTTCCCTTTCCCTTTCCCTTTCCCTTTCCCTTTCCCTTTCCCTTTCCCTTTCCCTTTCCTTTCCTTTTCCTTTCCCTTTCCTTTCCTTTCCTTTTCCTTTCCTTTCCTTTTCCTTGTTTGTTTGTTTGTTTTGATGTTAATGTTCCATATTGGGCTAAACACTGGCAAAATCTGGATCCTTCTTTCAAGTTGTGAAAGTCCTTCTAGAACAGGCTCTGTGTAAAAGGTTTTTATTGGCATAAAAAAAAACCAATTGTCTGTTCAAACATGCAATTGCTTTAAGAAAGTATCTCTATTTGCTTCTTCAGGGCATTCTGTAACATTTTCTCAAAAAGGAGACATTTTTATATAAAATATCAGCCTCAACATTAGCTTTGCATAGATAATATTAGAAATTCAACTTAAAGTGATTTGATCCTGCAATCTTTAATGTGCAGAGGCATTCACAAAATCACAGGTTTATTTACTATCACTGTAAACAGTTAAGCATTTTGCTCAGTGGAGGAGTCTTAAAATCTGTCAATCAGTCAAGCTAAGCTCTCCAGGTACCGTGAATGAAAATAATTATTCTTCTCAGATTCAGGTAATGTCCTTGACTGATGAGCTAACCAATTTAAGATAATGGCGTGTGGACAGATTGCAAGGAGGTAGTCTATGGACTTGAACTCCTTACACGTAAGCTATTCACTGGTATCTGCCTACCTATCTGCTCTGACCTTGTGGTAAAAGTGGGTTCACTGAGGATGGAGCTGTTATTTGCCACATTCACCGGAGATATTATAACCGGACAGCAATGCACGTTAACAAGGGAAATTATCATGGGACAGTGGATGCACTGTAAATTCATACAGCAATTAGCACACAGTTACTGGCTGGCATGCTCATATCTTTGATTTACCTTCCTGGTATTAACATGAGACCACACATGGTCTCATCTCGGAAAATATATAAGATAAAAAGTAACGAAGAACAAGAGGTGATATTATTGCTTGCTGTAGCAGTCATCTGGCCATCTAGCTTAAAACATTGTGAGGTTTTTAGATATGGTAACTCAAATTCCAGTGAAATAGCCAACAGGGAGTGTAATGGTTTGATACGTGAAAAGATTTTGCTATGTCTGTCTGTGTTAGGTGAAGAAACAAAGCAGATTTTCTTCTAAGATAGTTGGGTTCTTTTGAATAAATACAAAAAATCAGGTGGTCAACTGATCTACGCTATAGAAAGACAATGGGAAGTTTTTGATGAAGTAGCAGTCAAAATCCTACATAAGGATTTCATAAAGTAATATAAGCTACAAGGCACTGGATATATTCACAAAAAAGACAGATTTGCCTTCTGTATTTTGAATATATTGACTTTGAAGGCGACAATGAACAGTAATTCATCACTGATGATCTGATAAATTTTTAAAATTTAACTTCTATCTTCAGTTATCACTTCTGTTTGGAACGAATAACACTCATGGAGAATAAGGTAACTTTAAACAGAATCTATCTTAAAGTGGATCTTGAAAGCATTATTTTATATTTTTGTATGAAAGAGCTGGCCCTGAGGCTTGATATACCTATATTGCTAAAAGTAGGACTACAGGTAAAGAGTTAAGATACATGCTTCATCACTGTTCTCTAAACAGAAATGATGGACTAACTGCTGAAACCCCTTTTAACATCTGTGGGATCATTTTCCTTCACATCACTCATTATGTATATACTTATGCTTATATCTTTATTTATAATATTTTTAAAAATAAATATATTATTAAATATGCCTCAATCAGCCCCTCTGCCCAGGGGTTTTCTTTATATAGGCTCAGTTCCTGATCTTTGATGTCATCTTGTTCAATTTCAGGTCATCTTCACATGGTTCAGTATTTGCTAAAATTCCACTGGAATTTCAGATTTTTTTCACGGAAAGTTCTGAAATGCAATTCATAAAATGATATTATAGCTTGATGGGTTCCTGGATAATTTCTGTATTTAAAAGGCAGTCCTTGAAGTGTCTTGATTTATTTCTTTATGGGCAAATATTTACGTCAGTGAGCTGTAGAAGCTGTCCTGACTGCTGTTAAATTTCTGGGCTTAGTCCTGCAGGATTTTCCTTTCTGACAATCAAGATATTTCAAACGGTCACAAATTCCCTTCTCCCTAGCACAAACAGGTACAAACTTTCCAAACCAGCTGTCATGCAGCATCTATGCAGGAATACACTAGAGGATCCTTTGGCTACATCAGCAAAGGAACCATTCACTGCAAATGGAGCTCAGTGTTAAGTGTTAATGTCCTATTAAATGATTATTGTAGCCAAAAATCAAGTATGAACTGGCTGGCACAGGTAGGATCAAAACATCAACAAATTTACCTGTGGTAAATTGTACTGTACTGTATGTACTGCAGCTTATGTACTTTACTGTGAATTGGCTGTAGTTTAGTCTTGAAGGATTTCATATTAGCTGTTTTAAAATCACGCAATCACTTGAGTCAATGGTGTTAAGATCCTCAAATGTCTCAAAATCTTTGAGTGTTAACTTTTACAGGCCGGAAGGTAAACGAACAAACAGACAACTGGAAGGGTTTATCCTGCAGACAGTAAAAAATATGTGCATCACAGGAATGATTCTCCCTCTTTATTCTTTATATTTTATTCCCTGGGGACAAGACCTCTTGTAATGCAATCCTAAAAGCACTGAATGGCTGTTTATTCTGACTTCTTTGCTTTTTTAAAAAAATAGTTTTGTCTAACATACAGATACCTAATTCATGAAAGATGAAAACAAATATTACTGCAAAACTGCAGCAGGCTGCTCGCTGACCTTGCAACTGCCTTGGCAAATTTAGTGCTCCAGGTAGCATCATATCCTACTCTCTCCTTCGGCCTTTCTGCACGTTTGCTTACAAACGGGATGTAGGGCAGCGGCATGAACAGGTACCGCTGTGTCAGCTGCACTCTAGCTAGAGTTATCCATAGCTTTGATGCAGTTGCATAGAGAGCAGCAGGAGCTGTGCAGGGAATGCTGAACGCAGGCTTTGATTCCTGGTCCACACTGTGCTGCCATGCCTTTATTACTAATGTTACCTCTGCTTACTAAACTCCAGATAACTTGTGCGTGTCTATTCGTGCTGTTCACACCCCGGATGAAAGTAGCACGGACAAAAATTTCTCATCCCTTTTTATCAGTATCGTGTGTCTGGACATTTCCTAATTGCTAATTTCAGCTATCATACCTTTCATTAAACCACTCTCAGTGGTTAGTTCCTTCATGCCATTGATCTATGGGCTATTTTTTGAGTAACTCTTCCCTTGGGAAACCTTGGGAGGAGGTGTTGGGAATGCTGCACAAGCATAGGTTCCTTTCCTAACTTTCTGGGTTTTTTTTTTCATACGCTATGAATTAGAGAAATGCACAGCTTTGCACACACACAAGATCTTATTCATGAGCAAGCAACCTGATTTTCCAACACCAATCTTCCTGCACACCTGCCAGGACAGAACAGGGAAATTGGCTCTGTAAAAAATTAGGATCACATCTTAAATAACTTTCTATCAGATTGTCTATTTATTCTGTACAATGCAAATACTATAGTTGTTTCACAAGAAAATGCTCTTTGGGTACCAAAAATAACAGTGACAGAATGGAGAGCCGAATAGGACAGCTCACTACTGCTCAGCTGGCCAGTTCTTGGCAGAGTATGTGAGTCCACCTTGCTCGCAGCCCACATTGCTGCCTCTAGACTGCTTTCAAAGACCAAGTTAGCTCATTTAAGGGCAGCTAAAATTAATAGCTCTAGCAAGGATCTTCTGAGGCAGATCTTTCAGTTTCCATGTTGCTTTTTACAGCAGCAATAAAAAACATATTCATTCCTAGTAATAAGATCTTAAAATACACCTTAGTTCTGGCAGGCGTTATGTATTTTTTTTCCTTCTAAATATCTCTGGAAGTTCAATTCTGTGCAACACGCGTGGTAAAATCTTTCACTGTCTTTGTTTCACCACAACATTCTGAATCTCACTTTCATCTGGAGAAGTAAGTTCTGTTTGCAGGAAGACATCAGTCACTCTCGGTATTTTAGCTTTTTAAACATCTTGCTATTGGGAACCTTTACGTGAACTTCAATTTCCATTTCATTTATGTTCCATTTCATTTATACAAAACAAACAAACAAACAAACAAAAACCCCAGCTTTCGAGAAACTTTGTGTCTATTCTAAAATTTTAGTTTGCTTCATTTCTGCTGAAGTGGTCTTCATAACTTCAGTTCAAGCAGTATCCACACACCAGTAATTTTCTGAGATGGCAAGAAGTTTCTGTCTTAGTTCCTTTCCTCTCTGGCATGGGCTGATTATACCCTATTGATTAGAAATAATTGGGTCCATTTTCTACAAAATACCAACGCATCTCCAAAGGGTGCACAAGACATTACCATCAGGATGATGCAAAACAATCATATCTGTATGGTCCTAGAATCTGCTCTTTCTGCATGCAATTTTAATCATTACTACATCGAATGCTAATACAATTCTAACTGTCATTTCACAAATAAAATTGAATTTTGTCCCTGTGTCATTTGTTTGAATTTGTTGTGTTTCCTGGAACTCTTTCCAATTTGCCGGTATCTTTGTGATAAACTGGTACTCAGGCACAGCAGTGACCTGTTCGATGCAGTCTGTCCAGGACAGTTTAGAAAAGTAAAGATAAGAAATTCAGAATCTGATCTCTCTTCTAATTCGCGCAGAAAAGGGATTTGAATTCATATCTCCATCATTGTGACTGACTACTCAAGTGACAGGTGTCTTAGATAGTAGAACTTTAATTGGTTTTAGAGTTATGCTTTGTGCATGCTGATGGTTCATCTACCAGATCAAAATCTCCCTTGGAAATACGCGTGTTCAGTGAAGGCTTCCTTGGAGATTCCACTCGTACAAGGGGGAGATGGGGGTCACCTGCTGCTGCATGTTGTTAGCATTTTGGGTAGTTTTCACACGATTAAGGGCAGAAAGAGAGAGCTTTCAAGGCAGAAATGAAGTTATCCTTTTGCAACCAGAGGAGATAATTTTGAGAGTCTAATAATTGGCCTTAATATTTTGCTCGCATTACTCAGGAAAAGGATGTAAACAGTTTGGACATCCATTTCACCTCACTGCTAGGGGCAGGACTGGAAAAAAAAAACTACAAGGGCATTTGAGCTGCTACATTTCAATCAAACATCTTAGCACAAATCCTCTCGTACTGCGAATTAAGAGGCACTGTCTATTCTTCAAGAATCACAGGAGTAGTGATCTCCAACAAAACACGGAGAAAACAGCTGAGGGTTAAAAGTAAGAGCTGTGAGAGCTCATCTCTCAGAGACCTTAATTACTTAAAACAGTCTTCACCTCTGAGTAGCAGCTGTGACAAATTTATGTCCTTGTATAGTAACTGTTCTTGCAGTAATGCTGATTACTCACTTGTCCTTTCTGAATGTTTATGTCTTACAGTTATTGTGTAGCATATAACTTTGTTTTCTGTTCTGGTTCTGCTAAGGTTGTTACATGTTACTTCTATTCCAACTCCTCCCATTCACCTATCAGTTTCACTAATATTTTATTTACTTCCTTCTTAAGGTCCTAATAAAGATTGGACAGAAGTGCAATCTCTGCAGCATAATAATACATTCTTCGGATGTATTGATAATTCATAGGGTGGAGCATTAATGATTGGCTACTTAAGTAAATCTTGAATCCTGTTTCTTCTATTCAGGATCTGACAGTGCAATGCAAATATATTATTATTTATGCAATAATAACAATAACTGCATTTACATACTAAGAGTGGTATCCTTCGCATGGGGAACTGCAAATCCATTGCTATTATCATGATTCTTCAAAGATAAGGAAAGCAAAGCTCTGAGAATGAGCTAAATGCCAGCAAGTAGTGAAAGACACCTAAAGAAAACACAGGTCTTTTGCCTGAACAGCTTTTTGTCACCTTGGATTTTATTAGATTATTAAAGAGGGAGCTGGCAGGTCAGAGCAGACCAACACATGGGGAAGTAGCTGTTCCTGCCTCCCGCAGGGGACAGAAATGCTCTGATCTCTGGGATTTATGGTGTCTCAAGCAAGGCCTGATCCTGTGTGACTGTCAATTCTTGGTCACTGCTCAGAGAGTCTGTCTATGTAGCCATCCTCAAAGAACCTCTAACTTTCATGTTCTACTGTTTTTTGGGGTTGATTTGGGTATTTTCTGGAAAATCAGCCCATCTATTATTTTTCTGATGCTAGCTATCATACCTTTCATGGGCATAAGAGAAGCTGCATATGAAATCAGTGTGAAAGAATTGACTTATTTATTTTTTTGCTTTCACTAGTAGCCATAAATGAGTCACCAAAGGAGCCTTGCAATAGTCTCAACACTTACTGTAGACCTGCAAATTTCAATACAGAACATCATGAGAAACTGAATACTTCAGTGATAATAATTAATCTGAATGTCTGATAGATCTTCCAACCTTCTAAAGATGCCGTACAGAATCTATCCACTGCTCTGCACGACTGAGACCGTAACGTCTTGGCTTGGCTTGGCTTGGCTCACGTTATTTATGGAGGTGCCTCTCCATAGCGTGTGGGAAAGGTCAGGAGAGCAGTTCAACCACTTTTTACAGTTGTGAGCTGCAGTTAAATGGAGTCATTGGAATTGGTGGATAAGCAGAAACAAGTCTGTATTTTATTCCTCTGCAGGGCTCTGTCAATGTCAATGAAGGAACAAAGAAAGAGTGGTTGTATCTCCCTTTCTATTTTAAAGATAAAAACAAGAAGGGGCTGATACCATTGCCATACAACGTATTACGGCTATAATGGTGATTGCTGCTTGGATGTCTGTTACATCTTTTTTTTTGAAAGGTGTGTGTTAAAAGGACTGATGAACATCATTGTGTTACAGCCACCTACTCTTTGAGATATTCTAATAGCAGTGAACAATGGTAACATGTTGTAATAACTTTAGGCCCTAATCTGGCATCATAGAGCGCTTCTTTCACTAATATGCATTCTTAAATTTGCTACTATTAGCTGCCCACTTAAAATCAGTTATGTTGGATTATATTTTTCTAAAATATGTTTCTCCAAACCTAACAATAGAAAGTCTCACATCGGTCAGTTCTGAAGGAAGAATAGATGTTCAACAAACCAAAGTCTCATGGGCTAAACCCTTGAACGGGAAGGCATTCACAGATGAACTTCCCCTGCCCCTTATTTTCATAATGAAGCCTCTAGCTTTTCATATAGAAGAAGTGAATTACAGTCTCTTGGGAATATCTGAGGGAGAAGTATAAATATATTCAATTTTAGCTGAGTTTGTTGCATAGAAACCCAATGCAGTCCAGTGGCTGCACGGAGTTGTGGTGCACACAGACTAGTATGTGCTGCGTCTCAGGCAGGTCTCAGAAGACACTTCCGTTACAATTATATTATTTCTCACCTGGATCTGGTCCATGTCCAGTTGGATGTGAATACAGACAGAAAAGAATAAGTTGGCTTATAGCTATGTGATTAAACATGCTCTTAATTGACCACTTTTGCTAGTGTTTTAATCACAGGTAGATATAGTGACTAATCAGCACTAGATGGTTTTATAGGTCAAAACTTGCACTTTAAATGTAAGGAAAATAGTGAAAAATCAAGAAACTGATGAGCAGTCTGTGTAACAAGTCTGATATATTTTAGTTAACATATACTATATTAGCTGAATTTTTTAAAGATATCAAAAAACGGTTTTATATAAAATGTACTGCAGTAAACATGACAACTGTACAGACAGCTGCTGAAGATGGGCATTCCAAAGGGAAAGATGCAGATTTCTCAACATACAGGTATATATGTAAAACATTCTCCTCTGTTCATTCTACATGAACATCCAGCAAAACCTAGGGATCCAGCGTGGTCTGCGGCTGTGAGCCTGCACAACAGCTTGTTCACATGATTTCTCAACTCTATTCTTTTCTAGCTATTTCCAGCCCACAAGCACTTGTAACTCAGTTTGGCCATATATGAAATAAGCTGCTGAACAGCACCAGCTGGATCTGATGAAATAGATATGTGCAGCCGGATATTATCCTCCTACTGAAGGTACCACAACTTGCATTTCATCCCTCATTTCCTGTGCGGCCTCATCTGTACCTTGTATTGGATGGGGAACGGAGCAAAACACAGGAGAACTCTGCTGGAAAAACCATCCACAGCAGATCAGTAATTATGCACTATATAGATGAGCAATCACCTAATGTTTGTTGCACTCAATACCAAAGCGTATGCCATCATAATGACCTACTATTATCATTGTTTGAAGTGGGTATATATAACAATATACTTTTCCTGAAAGATTGCTGCAAAGCAATCTGATGGGCTCCAAAGACATCCTCAAGTGAGAAAGTCCTTAAAGCACCAAATTGTTATCAGGTTCTCAGGGGTTGATTCCTAGATCCATTACTGGCACTCTGTGGTGCTTCAGGTATGTCACTCACTGCCCCGTGCCTTGTTCTCCAGTATGAAATGTGAATCATCTTGGTCTTACATAGGTGTTGAAAGTAAAATTCTCAGATCTTTTCAAGGTGCTCTGATGAAACGGAAAAGCACAGAAACTCCTCCAAAAGATTGAAAAGGCACTGACAGGATGAAATCTAGTGTTCAGACCATGTAGCAATTCATCATAGTAGTTTTTTTTTTTTTTTTTTTTTTTTTCCCAGGGGACTAGGGAATTAAGAAAGTGAGCAGAGGGATGAATTAAAGCCATTCAAATTTCAAGGTAAAAATAAAATACAGAGAGTTCAGGAAGAAAGCACACCCCTGAAGGTAGACAGCTGGTAACAAATTACATTTGGGGATACCGCAGAGGATACAGTAAGGAGAAAATGTATTGCTTGCGGAGTCAGGCAGTTGATGAAGAATTTACTTGATCTAATTTTAGCTGTCAGTTTTGTTTGTAGACATTCTCTCAATAGTCAATGGAGGAAGAAAGATACCTTCAGAGGGTCATCTACTTCATCTCCATATTGGAAGGATGTAGGATAAGATATTCCCCTGATAGTTACTTGGGTAACTAGCTTAGACTGCATATCGACCTTTCAGACAGCTCAATTAGGTGAAACTAACCTTCCCCTTCTGGTTTTGATAAGATTTTTTTTTAATAGTAGGCAAAAGTTTAATGCTGGCAGCTATTTCAAATACTAAAGAAACTTGCTTAACTGTAATAATGAACAATCAGACATTGCATCATCACATGAGTAAAGCTGTGTCCTAAATTTCTTTATTATAGCAAGATAATTAACCCAATCTTCCACATAGCTCTCTCTGGTGCAACTGTGAGTTGTTTTCTTGGCAAACAGCAGAGCTTTATATGAAGATTAAGAAACTTTTGCTTAATAGATTTTGAGTATTTTTTGAGATGAGTTTAGTTATCAAATGAGAAAAAGAGGAAAGAAAGGGAAAGGGCCAAGTGGGAGAACCAGAAACACATAGATTTACATAAGGGGTCTATCAGAAATGATTCCTCCAGTTCCCTAGCATGCAGATGACAGCAGGGAACGAATCTGAAAGAAACAAGCTCTGTAAGACATAATTCTCACATTTCAAGAGATTCTGATCATTTCTTGAACACTAAGGATGTCTCTCCAGAGACTCGTGGATTCTGTGTTCAAGGTGGAAAGGACCACTGGATTATCTAGTCTTATCTCTTCTTAACGGAGCTTAGAAAATTTCATGCAGTAGCTCCATTACTGATCAGCTGTATATTATAAGCTATGCTTAAATAGACGATATTTTACTATAAATCTTCATTTGAAGATGTCAAAAGCTGAATATATATATGCATTTCTGTCCTAATTGGCTTCAGTGATTGATTTAAAAACTCGTGCTTCACTTGGCTTTGGCTTGAGCTCTCCTGGCTGTTCACTCCTGTTGCTTTACCATCTAGATTAAAAAGACTTCTAACATGTGGTATTTGCTCCCTGTTAAAATACTCCAATCTTTTTCAGTCATGATCTCTCTTAATGTTCATTTTGATAAAATTCACATTTTTTAAAACTTGTTTACAAATAAGGCATTTTTCTAGTACTTACATAACTCTTGTGACTTCTCCAGATACAATTTTCTTCAATCTCCTCTTTAAACTGCAGCGTTCAAAAATTGATATATTTGATATATCAAAATATTTTTGATATATCAAAATTTCAAATAATAAAATATCAAAATTTGATATATTTGATATATTGATTGCAGAATAAATTCACTGAGGATACGATTTTTCTACTTGTATTGCTATGAAAATTTTATACTCCATGGTAATGCTCTAAACAATCATCCTATGCCCTGCACTGGAACAACGTGAAAGGCTTGTTGTTCATCCCGTGTGCTACTTGGTTATTCTTTCCGAGTCAGTGTTTTTCCCCAACCAGTAGATACAGCCTAGCTCCATGGTGTCTGGCTGTACAGTTTTGTATTTGGTTACATTATTGCACCCGATTTGTCAGTAGATTCAGCTCACACCAGTGTTGGCCCTGCACACAGGACTTGTCAGTAGGCTGATTGGTCATGAAGCAGTTTAGCTCCTGTTGCCATGAGCTCTGACACAGACACCAAAACAGTGACACCGGGATTCTTGTTCCATCTGTCTCATGTCCCTGCCCCATGGCCATGCCAGGCCCTCATGACAGTCCCTCCTCATCCCGGGCCCAGTTTTGCTAAATCTGTTCTCAAATGTCGTCTTTCTTGTACTGCTACGCAGGCAATGGCAGCCTTATTCAGCATTCCTGATATGGTTACCCAGGTGCTGTTGGCCTAGCAAGATTGTATGCCCCAAACTGACCCCTCTCTAGAATCCTTCCAGTTATTTTTGAGGAAACTTATATGCAGATAAATAAGTGACATAATTTAGCACAGGATTCTGTTAAAGATTTCAAGAGACAAAACCCTGCAGTCCAAGCATTCACGCAAGAAATTGGAAATAATTTTCTCACTGGAGTCACAAGGCATGCATCAGCTCTGTGAATGAAAAATGCCATGGGACAAGATGCACTGATTATAAACAACTATTATTCTTTTTTTCCCTCTTCTAACAAATTGCACATAAAGCTCAAAGTACGCAATAAGAACAAACAAGCAATATATCATGCAAATATTATTAGGGGCAGTAGGAATTTTAGACATCTTGTCATTGTTCCCACTGCTGAAAATCACAGTGTAACATCTGCCACTTAGTTCTTCTCAGAACAACTTCTCAGGTGCTCAGGTGATTCTACCACCTAGAATATTTGTCTGTCTCATGGACATCTGTGTGTGATAGCAGTGTCCCAGCAGTCAGGAACAATCTGAACAATTTCAATAAATAAATGGAGTTCAGAAAATCCTCTTCAGAGGTTTCTCAAAAATGCACTTTTAACCAAATTGGCAACACTGAATGTCTGTCATTAGTCACAGTCAAACAACAGCCAGTGCTTTGTATGAGAGGCATTAGGTCCTGAATATCAACTCAAGAGGAGAGGCTGATCTCTGTCAGATTTCTAAGCAGAACTTTCCCTTATATCCACTTGCATGTGTGATTCATACATCACTTTTCCCATTTAAATGGAATCATCTTTGGGTGGAAATTTTAACTGGCACACTTCTTAAATTCCCTAGACATCTAAAACATATATGCTTATAAGTAAGTAAAAAATGGTTCTAGCAGCAATCCAAACAGTATACACAATTCATATTGCAACACAGAATGTAAATGGAATTGCCTTCATTTCTGCCATAGGCACTACAGACCCTCTCTGCCCCTCCTTTTTTTTTTTTTTTTTTTTTTTTTTTTAGGGGGTGGGTTTTTGTTTTTCCCCACTGTTTTATTTCTGCATTTTTTTTGCTAGCATTTTACACAGCATCCTGAATTCTTGCTATAGCTACAGAAAATAGCTGTCCCTTTACAACACTGCTGAGAAGAATAACCCAGCACTCTTCACTTACTTTGCCCCAGTCAAAACCTCTTCTAATTGTATAATCTATCACTGTGCACTTAAGGCAGATCCAGAGTGGATGCAAGTGACTTGTGCTGCATCTTTAAATTACCACTAGATTCAGATTTTGTGGAACATAAGATCTCTAGACCAACAATAAAACAAGAAAAAAAAATCTCCTAGATGAGAAACTTAAGTTTTAGATTAATAAAGATGGGCAAGATGAATTTAAGTAAATGCTAATGTTATCACATCATGTCTATGGAATGATAGGCAGTATGTTATTACGTTAAGCATATACAAGAAACGCATCTCATGAAGTCTGGTTTAGAAAGTTTAATAATATTGAAATAGCAGCTAGAAAGAATATAGTACTTAAGAAGTACAAGCAGAAGGTAAATACAGAGAAGCTAAATTGTCCTACTTAGTATGTTTGCATCCCTATAGGCCAGCTCCAAGAAAGGGACAGCTCAGGTAACAGCTGCTCTTAGCAGCATACTGGAGACATTGGCGCAGCTTACAAGGAATCTATTAAAAAAAAAAAAAAAAAAGTAATCCCAAGTCTCTGGTCAGGATACCTAGCATACACAGCCAAGCCGTTAAACAGAGCTTCACAAACCAACAGCAACAAAACAAGCAGCTGCTTGAAAAGGAAAATATTTTCGGGTATGTTTTAAGCTTTTGATACTTTGTTTCTGTGCTCTACGCTTTGTGCCGGAGGCCTCAGCCCGGCAGGTCGCCCTTCTCTCCCTCCTCTCGCGGCGGTCGACAGGGACTGGAGCCAGGCCCACGCGGGACGATACGGGCCCAGCACTCGGCCTGGGCAGAGACCTGCGAGGAGCCGCGCGGGGAACCCGCCCCCGCGGCGAGGAGGCCCCCGGGGAGGCCCCGGGCCCGCCCGGCTCCCTCCGCCCCGCCGCGAGCCGTTACTGCGGCTAACGGCCCCCACCGCCTCTGCGCCTGCGCGCAGCCCGCCCCGCCCCCGGCGCGGCAGGGGGCTGCGACGCGGCGCGCGAGGGAGGCGGGGCA
>JAWLRI010000700.1:2252660-2277591 GCA_034781795.1 Crypturellus tataupa | reverse complement strand
GCGGGCAGCGGCGAGGCCCGCCGGGGAGCGGCGCTCGCTCAGGCCGCGGCCTGTGCACGGGGCGGTGCTGCTGGCGGCGAGTGTGGCGGCGGGCGGCGGAGGTCAAAAAGGCGCGGGGGAACGTGGTGACGTCGCATCGTGGCGCCCAGAGGCTGCGTCTCGGGCTGCGGTGATGCCCTGCAGGGCGTTTTGTTGTTCTCCAGTCCCACAGAGGGTATCTGGAGTTATAGGGTATCTGTCTTCTTCTTTTTCTTACTTCTCTCACATTTGTTTGTTTGTTTATTTATTTATTTTAATTACCTTTCTCCCCACTACCTTTATCCCTCTCTCTTTATACTGAACTGCTGAATGACTTTGTGGGTTTGTTTATCTGCTCTTTGGAGACTTCTGGAAATAACAGATCAAAGAAAACAGCTGGCTGTAGGCTTCACAATTTCTGGTTGAGTCTGTGTTTCAGTCTTGTGCTTCAGCTATGTTCAGTCAAGATGAAAAAGAATCTTCTGCAGAAGACAGATATTCCTGCTCTTGATGTTCCTGTGAAGTGTTTCCACAGTGGGTGAAGAGAGGGCAAAAGGACAGAGAACTCTCTGAATTGTGCCCTTGTGTCCAGCTCTACCTGGTGCAGATAACACTGCTAGACCTCTTCCTAAAATGATACCCTAAACTAAAGCTGCTCTCTAGTGTCACCGCTTGGCTATGTATTTAAGCCTTCTGTGCTTAAAACTGTGCCTCAGCAGTGCTGCTTGCACTCTGTTTATGCTACAGTAACTCCTTTTTTTTCTCTTCTTGTTTCTTGAGTAATTTCCTTGGACATTTTCATCGGACCACAGATATAGCTAGAAATATGCTTAATATGAATTAATATGAATATGCTTAATATTCATATGAATAAAAGCTCTCAGCCCTGGTGCAGTTGGCTCAGTACCTGTTGAGCATACCTTTATAACATTGTTTTGCTCATTTAGATCTTTACTATCTTGTCTAACTTTGAGCACTCTTCACACTACAGAAATTTATGGTGAATGCTTTTTTGGAAAGTCATTGTGCAGCAGGTTATGTCTAAGTGAGATATAAGTATGATCACATGAGGCATGAGTGCTCGCATGATCAGCAAATTAAAAAAATTTGCTGAAAATACGTAGATGATTATGCGCTTAGTATATATTTTGTCAGTATATATTTTGCCAATAAACCTGTAAACAAATGCAATATAACTGAGTATTTCCCCTGTGTTTTCTGCTTTCATGATATACCAGCCTCTGGTGTTGAAGCCATCTTGAGTAGTATTTGCTGGAGTAGTCCTGTTTATTTTCCTTTTTTCTTTTCTTCGTTCTCTCCTATGGTCTGAGATCTAAGCCATAAAGGATGAATGCTGGCCACAGATATTTCTATTCTTCTGTAATCAGAAGAAGCATTTGAAGGTGCTTCCCAAGGTAGTCTGTGTACTTTTTCATGCTCTTTAGTCACTAATTTGGGATGCTGATGTGTTCTAATGAAAGCTCATTGAAAAGGTCATTTCATCCTGAGATGATATGAAGATGAGCTAGGTTTAGGAGGTCAGTCTGTGTACATTTACTTGTCAATCTCTAACTATTCTATTTTTCATATGCAGAAACTTTGCAAGATGGAGAGCTATGTTTCTTGCTTCTGGATTCTTGGGAACATCTGAAGAACTCTGGCCCTCATCCTTAATAGCTTTTTTGACAAGACTTATCTGTTCCTCAGGAGAGCTTTTCTGTGTATAGTACTCAAAGCCTTGAACAGTTTAGAAGCTCCGCACAGCAAAAGTAAGTTGATATGAGTTAAGATTAAACATATTCAGGAAATTATTATTATTATTTGATATGTTTCGTAGTCTGTCATTGGACAAATAATGACCCTTCTATGTGTGTGGGGTTTTTTTTTTTTTCTTTTTCTTTTCAAAAATAGTTTTTCTTTTTCCTCACCCAGCTAGCAATTTTTAGCAAGTGTTATACTGAGAAGTCATGTTGTTATTGAACATGAGGTACATTTCTTTTGTGTTTTGGTGTGAAGAAGTTAACTTCATCAGTAGGTAGAAATATAGCTACAGGGGGTGGATACGGTTCAAAGCCAGGACTTGAAGGATATTTTCACCCACCATAAGCTCAAATACTCCAGATCTGTTTTGTCTGCTTTATTTTATCTATCAAAAGTAAAACTGAAATAGATATATCTCCCTAAGGAAGTTTTTGGTATCTTTGTCCCTATGAGGTAAGTAAATACCGTCTTTGGAAAGTTATGGGAATTATCAAAGCAGGCTTTGCTGTGTCAGTCACATATGTCATTTTTCAGCAGAACTCTCTTGGAAAAATAGGGTGGTTTACAGTACAGAGCTGGTCTCAGGATAGCCTGATAACCTATGGGTACTGCTACAAACTGTGCAGACAGTACTTTAGAGGCATATTACAGCTTTTAAGGTATAGATTTATTTTCTTACTGTGATTTTTTTTTTTTTTTTATCATATTTACATCTTATCTTTTCATAGGGTTGAATTTAATTATCTCTGCCCCATCTCTTCACAGTCTTAATTCTGCTAAGGCCCATTCAGAATTCTTCAGTGTTCTGGATGAATGGATAAATGCAAAAGCAAGTCTCTTATTTCCTTATCTTTGCTGCTAAGCGCAAGAGATCAGAGGAAAGGATTTGCAGATATTTATGGCTTTGTGTTGGAGTCATTTAAACACAAATTAGCTGGTAGTCAGCAATGTAAGCTGTAATGAAGATTTATAATTTTCAGATTTAATTGCAGTGGTTGAACTTAATTTAGAAGATTTAATTGCAGTGTTTTATTGCAGGTTTAATTTGCAAGACCTAATATTTCAAGTATAGAAAGAGGCAGATTCTTTGTCTTCTATCCTAATGTGATTTCATGCATGTTAAGCTGTATACCTATTTTGAAAATCTTTTATTTACATTCTCCACTTATTTCCAGATAAAAGGGAAACAACTACACATAACTTCCTTATTTTTCTCTTCTACTAATGCCAAAAAGGTGGTATCTATGTGATGAGTATATATAAAAAAAACCTTTGCTGAAACTGTAATAGTTACTTTAAAACTTTTTTTTTCCTAACAGTACAAAAGCAAATATGTGTAGTAAACATTAAACACTAAAACAATGAAGAGAGACCTACTGGATCATTAGATTTGTTTTCCTATAGCGCTTCCATAATTCCATTTTCATAGACTTGCCAAGATGCTTTTAAGAATGTGTTATGTCTTTCTATGGAAGAAAAGTATTAGTATAGGCAAGTATTAGTATATTTATACATAAAGATGCTGTTCTTTGTACTTCCGAATATAACTTTTGTATGCAGTTCTTTGTGTGTACTTAATCAAATCTGAAGCTTCATTTATAGCACTGGCAAACAGCTTGTGCTGAAATTATATAAATATGCTGCTTGTGTAGATCAGCACTTAGCAAAGTAAATAATTTGCTTTGTTAATAAGCGGCCACACGTGCCAGTGACCCTATCACATCCTTTATGTGGTTTATTCTTTGGAAATATACGCAAGACCTTGCCCTTCTTGAAATGAGAGCCTGTAGAAAGGTGAAACATACTTTGTCCTTGATAGGTTTTCAGTATTTTCCTGTAAATATAAACATTCATACTGTTACTTTTATAAGACTTTACCTCAGTTATGTGGGACTAAATCTTAGTAGTTGACTACACAAATCTCTGCTGTAGGGCTCTTCCAGCTCCTACACAGATTATTTTCTCTTTGATGTTTCATCTGTGAACTTTCTCTTTTAATTACTGTCTCTTGGCTAACCTTCTCTACCACCAGCTCTTGGTTTTGGTTTTGAAGTGTATTCCCTAATAAAACAGGTGTTTCAGCCAGGATCTAATACCAGAATTGTACAATATTTATTACAGCAGTGTAGCAGAGTTATGTTACACCTTCCTTTCTGGTTTATCTGTGTTCAATGTTTTGTCTTTATTTATAATAAGGACTTAATTCTTTGGATAAGAGATCTAGGCTGTAAAATTTTGCAACAACAAAGTTTAATTAAAACTGTAGGAAGTAAGTATTTCAAAATGTTTGATTTTAAACTCTCAATGATATAAACAAACATGCCATATGTTTTAATTAAGTGCTACTTTAAAGAAGCATAATATTAAAATCAAGGCAAATCCTACATTTCAGCATAGAATTCACTGTTCTATTGTGCATATAGTGTGTTAATATTGGGCCTGTACAAGGGAATGCTAATGCTGAAAAGGTGAGTTTGGGCAACTTTTGCTCTCTTTAAATTTATTAGTTCTGATTTAACTTATGTCTGTGTTAAGAACAGAATGCGATTGGAGAATTTTAACTGTTGTTAAAATTTGAAGTTCACAATGTCATATTTTCTGTCTTTACCTAAAATATTTAAGATGGAGGGAGAGACCAGGCTTCTGGGGTAGTCTAATCCACCCTTAGCAAGTATCACCAAGTGAAAAGGTCTTTCCTTCCTGCCTTTCCTTTCTCTCCACATGGTTGAGGATGCAGGGGTGGGGAGGGTAGATCTAAGAGAAGTGGCAGGAGTATGAGGCTGGGAGGAAGACTCCTGGTAGCCATCCAAATCAGTGGATTTATAATGTGCAAATATTCAGATGTCAGGCAATGTCTGTCCTTCCCATATACTGTACTGCAACACTGGATATGTCATTGGAAAGAGCTCTTATACAGCATGGATTATTGTTTTAGCAGATCAGTTTAGTCTTTTACTGCTCTAAAGCAGCTCCTTTTGCTGATCTAAAGTGGCTTTTGCTGTGAAGTTTATTTGTGCAACTAAGATGACAAAGTCTTACTAGAATGTTTGTTATGTAATTTAGTTTAATCTCACCTAATCTGCAAAATACATGTTTTCCATGCACTACCAATTAGAGGTAATTGCAGGTAAGGATTTGCTACACTAGACAGTTCTTCAGCAACTTTACCAGTTTTTAACCTTGTGTCTTGCAGATGGAGGAGGATCTAAGTGCAAGAGGATTACCACAGATTGCTTCAATCATGAGTAGAGTTAGAGATTTGAAAAACAAGTACAAAAATGAAGACAATGTCACAGATGAATTTAACTATACTAAAATATCAGCTGATACAACAGGTATTCATTTTTGTTAGTATCTATTGTCACTTCTTTAACTGATCTTAACCGAGGCTAAGAAAGGAAGAATTGAAAGGGTTTAAAGTGTTTTAGTATTATCCTTTTAGCATTTCTTTAATATGAATCGCATGAATACATTTTCTCTCCTTGTTTTTAGTAAACTTTTGTTACTCTGATCTAGCATGAGGTGGGGGGAAAATCAATCTAGTCTAGATTAAAACATTCTTGGATTTTCTGCTGCTTTTCATGTTTGCTGTAGTTTTAATCAAACTATCTCATTATTTTTCTGTTAGATAACTCCGGAACTGTTAATCAAATAATGATGACAAATAATCCAGAAGATTGGCTGAGTTTCTTGCTTAGGTTGGAGAAAAAGGGTATTCCTCAAATGGACACTGCTCTGCTCAATCGACTCATTGGTCGTTACAGTCAAGCTGTAACTGCATTACCTGCAGAAAAGCACAGTCAAGATGAGAGCTACGCTCGCATCCTTGTGAGATTTGCTGAGCTGAAAGTGTAAGTGTACACACTTCAGTATAAGAACCCCATTTCTGAATTTTGGTGATGGTAATGATAGTTATTTTGCGTCAGTGGATTTGATAGCATAAATAGGTGTTTTGACAGATTATGATGCCTTCCTGTAGTGTCTTTGAAATTGAGCAGGCTTGATGGCCAGTTAGATTACCTACTGCTTTTGCAGTACTTTACATTCTTATGAAGAATGCTCAGAACTGTTCGTCCTAGATGTGTTAGTGTGCGCTTTGCCTGGATTGTATGTTAGGCAGATGGGAAGCAGCATGAGATGCTTAGGCTTTTCTTTTCCTCCACCTTTCCTCAGCTTTAAGCATCATCTTAAAAGAAGCAGCAAAGAGCAGCACAGGTGAAATCTGATGAAGCTTTATTTTGGGGGGAATTATAAACTGTGTATTAACCTGTGTACATTGCAGGATTGTTTCCTTGAGGACTATAATAAGTCAGTTATACTTGCCATAGCTGTGAGGTACACAGCCTGCTAGTATCCAATCTATTTAGCCAAAATTCAGTGGTCTGAACTTCCTTGTCTAGTCTGCTTTTTCTTTTGGTATAACTTGAACTATTCAGCAATGGAAAAGCTGCCTTAGGATGGCAATAACATCTTGGAACACCACTGTAGACTTTCATGGCTTAGAGGACTAGTTCTGACTAACATTATTGCTTTGTCCAGATTAGAATACCGGTGGTTCCTTACAGATATTTATTAGAGCAGGATTCTGACTTGTGTTTTTTCTTTTTTTGAGTTCTCTTGTCACTCAACCTACTGCGATAGCACACGTTGAGATGAAGAGCTGCTTTTAAGTGTGTCAGCACTTAACAGTCAAACAGGAAAAGTTAACAGGAAGAGAGCAGGTGGTCTGTAGACTTTTCTGTGTTTTTCTGCATGATCTTCTGACAAGAGGCTTGATCTTGCTGTATTGATATACACTTCTTTGTCTCGTCTTTCAGCTGGATGGATCTTTTCATCCTTGTTTGCTTCTGCTCTGTCTGCAATGTTCTCTTGAATCTATTACTGGGAAGGGAGCCAGCAGTGAGTAATGTCCTGCTGTGAATCCATAGCATCTTGAAGAAAAATGATTTTGTGTAAATTTTGAAGTAGATATCTTCTAGAAAGATCTTCTGTCTTTAACTAAAGATACTGAGAGAGATTTTTCTTCAAATGATTGTTATACAAGTTTCCAGCTTATAGTTTGTTTTGGTTTTAAAAAGCCTTTGGCATTCTGAATTTCTTCATCAAAATGGTGCTTGGATGTTTACCATGGAATCACATCTGTGTTTTCTGAACTAAATTGAGCTTTTACCTTAAAGTATGGAAAATGATTAAGGAAGAGAAAATAATCTTAGACATCTTTCCACTTTTGAAATGCACTTTTAAAAATACCAATACCACAAGAGTGTGACTTATTCTATCTATACAAGTATTGTCATTAGCCTGTTAATACTAGCTATTAACCCTTTTAGTTGCAAGACTTTGGCTTGTGTTTAGTTATCTGACTACTACAGGTAGTGACATTTTGGGAAATATCTGCTTTTTTGTTTCATTATTAAAATGCCTTTAGCAATAGTAAAATATCTTTTGCTTTGACTATCACTGTAAAGTGCACCTAGCTGACTGAGTAACTCAGATCTGTTTTTTTTATTTTTTCTGCCTTGTGTCTGTTAATCAACAAATACCATAAATTATGTTTCTTGACTGCTAACAGAAATTAAAACAATGATCTAACTAAGGAAAAAACAAGTCTTCACCAAATTCTGGCACATTGCCAATTCCCATGGAACCTAAATGGTAGCTCTTCACTTCTAAACTGCTTTTGGAGATTAGCCAGCTCTTATTCTGAGTTTATTATAGGCTAGGGCTCTCTTAGGACTCACTAGGCTGTGTGGTGTGTGTGGTATGTTTTTTGTGGTTTTTTTTTTTTATTTTTTTTTTTTTTTTTTTTTTTTTTTTTTTTTTTTTTTTTTTTGTGTATGTCTTTTTTTTCTTTGAGAGCAGGGGATCTTTGATCACTAAAAGTGATGTAAAATTGGTGTCTTTGGTGTGTGAAGAAAGATATTTTACAGCAGGGCTCCATTTGTGGTTCTTTCAAACCCTCCACATGACAGGAGAGCAAGTCATGGCATCATGAATGAAACAAGCAGTTTGTAATAATTTTGGAACACAATGTCTGTTGACACTAAGACTCTTTATTTACTCTTAGCCTGTCTTGCCCTGATCCATTTTCCAGACATTTCTTCCCTTTGATTCTGATGGTGCAGGTGAAATCTCTGAATGTGCCATGAAAAAAAAGCTAGGGTGAACAGCCAACTGCCTTTGAATGGCTCATCCGTATTGCAGATTAGCCATTAGTGAGGCTCACCTGGCTCTTCTGACTGGCTGCTGCACAGTGCCACCGAGTGTGTAGCATTGTGTCTGTTGCTCACATTAGGTCTGCTGTGCTTACCACTGTCCAAGTCTGTCTCCCTTTTTTTCCCTCCCCCCAGAATGCTTGGGTTTTTTTTTTTTTTGCAAGTGAGAAAATTCATGTGTTAAAGCTTAATTAGTTTTTCTGTCCTTATCCTATAACTCTGCATTATCAGTTGAGTGTGTTCAAACTAACTGGCCTGCAGTAATACACCTAAGTTGTTAATGAGACTTTTCTTTATGTAATTAAACCTTCGACCCTTCTCAAAGAATTCTGTAGTGAATTTGATCTCTTTCAGTTGTTAGTGGGTTTTTTGAAATTCTTGTCTTATTTGCACTTCAGTAATGGTTCTAGGTGAGGAAAGAGCCTACTTGTTAGCTATAGATAATTTCCAGAATTGTCCAATGCCATTGCTGAGTACAGAGAACTTGATCCTTATAATTCAGTGTCTTTATTCTATAACTGTTGTCATTCTGTCTTTACAGTTTTCAAGACCCGGAGGAGGCACGTGACCAGTTTCAGTTGGCCAGACTAAATTGCAAGAAATTTGCTTTTGTGCATGTGGCTTTTGCACAGTTTGAGCTGTCTCAAGGTGTGTAGAAAAGCCTGTTTTGTGGGTGGTGTTGTGTGTTATTTTAGTGTGGGTGTGATTTTTTGTGGATGCTACTCTGTCATGATTTTTTTCAAGTAGCTTTGATATAGGTTTAAATGAGAAAATGAAATGCTTTTTTAATTAACTTAAACACGTGCTTTCATTTTAAATGAAAATATGCACAGGGTTTTTAATAGCTTTTTTCACCTCTTTAGAAATAATATTAAACCAAGATGAAATCTGGTAATGATCTCAAGTATGGTAGATCTATTATGCTGTTAGTGTGCGTTAGACTCTTGGTGTCAAGTTTGGGTGGTAATGTCCTTTAGACATGTATATCTTGCTTTTGGAAGACAAAATTCTTTGGCTGTTGATAAACTGCTTTGGAATATAACTCAAAGAGCATAGGGGTGATAAGCTAATTTGAGAGATATACCTTCATATTTGTGTTTTCAAGATTTCTTAAGGATGACCTAGTTTCAATTAAAAGGCAGGTCAAGACAATTTCTCTTTATTATGGCTCCTTCAAAAAAGAAAAAGTTAGATTCTTTATTTGCTTTTTATTAAATCAAAATCCACTAAAATGTAAATATGAAATTTGGACAAAGTAAATCCCCCTTCCACCACACAATCTTAAATAGCTGACAAGTGATTTGTAACTTACTCTTCTGTTCCCTGGCCTGATGTCAAATAGTCATGTTGGGGGAAAAGAGCGGTGAATGATATTTTCTGGTTCTTTGTAGCTTGAACTAGAATTACTTGACGATATTATGCCATGTTCCATTGTTCTGCAAGAGGGGGAAAATGTGCAAGATAGTGGTATTTTTTTTTCTATAGCAATACTCTGCAGTGTTTTAGGCAAACAATTCCGATATGACAGTCATCTTTAAGGGATGCATGAGCTGTTATTGCTAGGGGGAGCTACACAGATCCCACTCTTTTTTTTCCAAATTAATCTATTCTATGTATCTCAGAAGGTATCTTGATGTTTTGGATAATTTTAAGATTTTTCAGTTTCCAGATGGCTGTTGAAATTATGCTCTAATTAGCTTAAAAGAATAGGTCCTCAGTACTTCAGACCAGCAGTCCATGGAGTCCCTTTTGGCCCATCATGCAACTTTTCTGTTAAATGTAATGTAGAGGAAATGTGACTCTAGTACTTGGTAGTCCTGATGTGCTACCTCCTAGAAAGCTATATTTGGATGTCTCTAATCTTTATTCCATAGGCAATTTGAGCAATGCGACTGGTGCCACCCTGTTCTTTTCTCCCTTTACAATATATATATATATATATATATATTTTTTTTTTTTTTTCCCCCTCCCAGGAACAAAAACATGCTTCATTTGAACTATTTTCTCTCTCTCAAAGAAGTAGTCTTTGAGACTTTGAGGCAAAAGTCTGTGTGTCTAAGTTTCAAGACAATTTCAGTTTTAAATTCAGTCAGGTGCCCGCTACGGGCTTATTCTAAGATCAGGTCATTGTGCTGACCATGTGAACAGCAGAGAACCTGACAGCCAGTAACTTGTCTTGAATGTTGAATGTTTATTAATAAGGGTAATTAAACAATACTCTGATAATAATTATGATATTGTCAAATACAGTGTAATAGGCATAAAACTCCTATTGTGTAATCTGGCATAGAAACGTTATCTGTCATTATCAATAACTTAATCCTTCCATCACAGTCCTAAGTGGATTTAATTAACCCCTAGCAATGGGATGTGTTCATGCAATAACTCTTTACTTTGAAAGCAAATAGACAGTGAGAAATTAAATTTTAATCCCAAAGGAATAAAACAAAGCCACTCATAAATAGTTTGACTCCCATACATACTCTTGATTTATATCTGTTACTGCTATCACTTTGATGTGACACTTTTTCTTTACATTGGAAAGAAAAGGTTAAAAGGTGAAATTACACATTTGCTTCCATGTTTTGAACAAAACTATTAGGTAAATCTCAGCCAAAAATTGGCAAATTGAGATTCATCAAGATAAACTCATAAGATGGCTACTCATGACCTGAAAAAAAATACAGTGAAGGTATCATTCTCACTTTTTAATAAAACTTCATTTAAATAGAATACTGTCTACTTGTTGTCAGTGTGCCTTGTGTGGTGGTTTGCTTGAAACCAGATTTTCCAGTGAAGTATTAAGATCTAAGACCATAAATAAAAGCTTTTGCAGTTTAAAGTGATATGCCTTTGTGGATCACTCAAACTTTTTGTGTGTGTGAGACTGAGGGACTGATCAAACTTTTAGGTGCTGCTTTGTTTTTGTTCCTTGGTTCCACAATTCCACATCTGCTTATTTTCTCTTGGGTGTTTTAGTATTGTACTTGTATGTACTTTTATTCATCAAGACACACAACCCTAGGCAGACTGTTTTTTGAGAAATAGGGTGGGGAGAATCAAGCAAAATGGTCTCTGTACGTGCCTCCAACTTCTGCTTGACTGACATTTCATAGATGAGTATGTGTACATGGTTATATATGAAATCAAAATGCATATTTAAGAATTCAGTTAAAATACCTTGGAATTCTCTTGTATCTCTGTTTATGGTGTTTAGTAGCATGTAGAACTGCAGTGAAACAATATCCTTTTTTTCTGCTCCTCCCAACTGTAGTGCCATCCGGGTGATTTTTTAGTTTTAACTTCAGCTGTTTTTAAGTTTTAGAATGTAGTCAATATAAAGCATGAAATGAGCACACATTTTATAATAAGAACATCTTGCCATACTCTAATTGTTTATATTCTTTTAACTTCTATCTCCCTGTTCCTTAAAACTTAGGAAATAGGAAGAAGTGTAAGCAACTTCTTCAGAAAGCTGTAGATTGTTGTGCTGTTCCATTAGAAATGTTGGAGACTGCTCTGAAGAACTTTCATTCACAAAAGAAGCAGTTGCTTTCAGATGAGGAGAAGGAGAACTTTGCAGGTAACTGCAGCCTCTTGAAAAGTCGGTTTACGCAATTTGCAATATTGGATTGAAAAGTTATTTTTGTGATGTCTCATAGAAAAGCTCAAGAGCTCTGTTAGCATCTAGTAAAGGATGATATTAATGGTCCTTAGGCATTTTGCATCCTTCACTGTTCTTCGGTTCTCAGCTGCGCCTCTCAGCAGTGATGTCAGACTGCAGAAGCTCCAGGTTACAATTATTTACTTGTAGTAGAGTGATACACTAACATTGCAAAGGTTGTTTTTCTGTCCATGGTTAGGTGTTTGCACTTGGTAACAAAACTCTGTAGCTGGAAGTGTGAAATACAAAGCTGTTGGTATAGATTAGACACAGAATATATAGAATAAGCAATACCGATAGCTTATGTGAAGCTTATGCTGAAGAAGTTTTGGCAACAGTTTAGGTGAGGTCAAATCTAGGAAAAAGACCTGTTCTAACTTCAGATTTATTTTATAAAACAGATTCAATTTTGTACTGATAAGCATTTGTAATTTAAGATTCCTACCTAGATATATGTACAGTGATATATGTTGCTTTGCTTCTAGATTACTGTGAATGTCTGTGGTTGTGTTTTTTTTTTTTTTTTTTCAAGTTGCGGTTGTCATGAAACAAATTGTTTAGAAATAAAAAATATCTGTAGTACTAGTTAAATAATTCTAATTTGCTTGCAGGATCAAGTACCCAAGCGTTTGGACTTCAGAACATGTTTGGAAATCATAAAAGTAGAAAAAGGAATGATTCTGAAAATTCTTTCTCTGCAACTCTTGGGTAATGGCTTACTTTTTTTTTTTTTTTTTAATATTTTATTCAAGGTTCTTAAATCATCATTTAAAAAACAAAACAAAAAACAAACAAAAAAACCATTTTTTTTCCCTTGCTTTTAGGGGGGAGAAGTTGCAAGAGTTTGATGCTAATTTGAGCTGCTATAATCCACTAAGACCACTATCCAAATCTAATCAGGTAGAATATGTAACATTTTTGTTCAAAATCTTAGACTTTTCTTTCCACTTTACCTATCTCAATGTCCCGTTTGCCCTTAGGCCTGCCCTTTTGGGAGGGTTCCTGTTAAACTTGTAACTGATACTGATGATGATGACGATGTGAAGAAGGTGGATATCCCTCTTACAGCTAGTATTATGAAGAGGTATGGTCATGGGGTTTTACTGCAACATAATCTATTTTAGTCCTCCTTTTTAGGTGAATGCTTTTATTAGGTAGAGAAAATGTCATGTTAATGATCAACTTTTATCAAAAATATTATCATGTAGGTGTTGCTTTCTGTTACTTCATTTTGCTTTCCATGTTGCCCCATGTACTCCCATGCCTAAAATTAGATGGAAAACAGACCTATAATTTGAGAGATTTTTAAATCTGCACTTTTAACTAGTGTTACACACAGTTTTTCATAAATTCTTGGGCAAGATGACTGGGGCTTCTCAATGTATATGTTAATTGTAATATTAAGGAAGTGTTTGTGCTCATTTCAGTGTGAGTAGCTGTCCATCAGTAGCAGAATCTCTATCTGACAGCTTGGTAGAAGTTTATGTATTACTCCTGAGTTGAGTGTGCCTTGAAAGTAAGCAGAAAGGACAGACTTTTTTCCTAATTCAGTCTTGCTGTACAAATTTCTTCCTCTTGTAACTGTGTGGAAAAATTCAAACAGAAATGGGAAGCTTTGTTTCTATAAGAGAAAAGTATGTGCCCGAAGAATAAGAAAATGTCTCTATGCTTAATCTTTCTATAGCAAATTTAAATTCAATGTTCTGAGTCTGTGTAAGTAGTGGGAAAACATGTCACAACAGTGTTTTTTTTTTCTGCAAGTATTTAAGTACTTGCTTTGAAAAACACCATTTGGGTTGAGGATCTTGAGGATCTAGCTCATCAGTTTTCTGTTAAAGAAAGCTGGTTAGTTGTCTGTCACTTCCTTGATGATGGTGGCATTTTTCTAAATTTTTTTGTTTGTTTCTCACTTGGCTGTTATGCCTGGCTTTCCTCTGCATTTGAAACTTCTAGCTAGAAGTTTTCATACAAATGATATTTTTCAACCAGATAGCTAGTTAGTATATACTGACATGTGATGTAATTAACAGTATTGTTTTTAATAGGCAAATATCCAGCTCAAAATCTACAGCCTTGATTGCACATTTTCCACTATCTGAACCAAAAGCTAGTGAGGATGATTCATATGACCTGGGAGACTTAAAGGTAACTTCCTTTTTATGTAAAGTAAAAGGAACTCTACCATGAAGGGAGAGAAGAGAGGAGAAGCTTTTCAATCTAGGAAGGAAATAAAGTAGAATTTCTGCACGTTAAATAGTTTGCTATGAGTAGAAACATTCACTGTGGCATTTGCTTTTGAAAATCTTTATGATCAAGCACTGCTTAGAGAAAACTTTCAGTACTTCAGAGAAAGGAGTTGAAAATCTGTTATATTGATTCATCATTCAGAATATCATAAATATCCTACTTCAGTGAAGTTCAGTTAGGTGTTTTATGGAACTATAGATAATAGGTTTTGGTAGAGGTTTTCTTTTTGGACTGTCTTGGGCTTTCATGTCCCATGCTCTTCTTTCTCTTCAAGAAAGATAACTCAAGACTAGAAAATATTTATATCTTTGTTATAGAAAGTGTATGATGGAAAATCAGGATGTTGATTTAAAAGTAGGATAAATGTATTATTGTCAGTATCCTCCACTGTATTACAAATTGTATTTTGTTTTGTGGTATAATCTAGTTATTGGTTATCATAAGTGAATATCTTTCAGATATCCTGAGGTTTTTTCTTCATTCTTTAAGATACTTTTTCTTTTAGTCTTTAGAAGATAAAAACTCTGTAAAGCTGCAGATGCAGTTGAATGAGGACAGCTTAGGAACTGCTTCTAGTTCAACTATAACTCTCAAATCAAAAATGGATGCAAGTCTTGCAACAAAAAGAGAAGGTAACATTGTTATGTTTTAGCCATTTGAAATAGAACAAACTTTGAAGATTTGCTATTCTGTATAAACTAATGCTTTAGAAAAGAATGTTACTCAAAGTGAAAATCTGGAGGGTTTTGAGAAACAATTTAAATCTGGCTACTGAGTGGTGCCTATGGAAGTGGTATCAAAAAAGACGACAATATTGGTCAAAATTCAGAGACAGACAACCCCTTTGTGAAGTGATAGGCTTGAAGAAAGATGTGTAGGGCTAATCTATATCTATAACCTGTAGTGATGTTTATACAGATGACTTAAATAGACCTTGAAATAGTAGCAAGGTTGCTATTGAGACTGAGGATGCTATGTCCCTCTATGACTTTGGTGTCAACCAAAAGACAAAGGCGGCCTCTGTTTTTCTACTTGGCTTGACTGTCATCACAGACAGTCACATATTTTCACAAGTATTTGCAATGTGCTTTTTAAAAGCTTTGTAACTCTTGAGTGTCCCAGGGTGATTAGTAAGGTATTTCTGTGCATGCCAATGAACAAAAACACAAATATTGCTTTGTTATAGTAATATCGTAACTCTTTGCAGGAAGAGTTCTGTGACTGCACTGAACTGAATAGGGACTGGGGACATGATTAAGACCTTTTAAGTATTGTTTACTGTAACAGATGTGGGAGTCCATTAAGCCAAATGTATTCATTTATTTTGTTGTAAAAATGGTTTAGAAACTGTGGGCTAGATATTCCTGAAACAATTTAAAGTACTAGAATATTAAGTTTGGGGGTTTTATGTGTATTCTCTTTTAAACGATAAACTACTCCAGAAAACAAAATCCAGTATCAGGAGCTGAAGATACCAGAGCCAAGAAGTCTAGAAAGGCAACAGCAACAATCAAGTTCTGCTGAAGGTTATAGGAAGCAAATAGATCGGATGATAAAACTGGGCTATGTTAACTCCGGGAGAAAATGGCCAGTTCAAGAAGTCACTCAGAAAAGTTTCTATAAACAGGTAAAGCAACAAAGAACATGTTCAACATGAGCATTTCCTGTGTTCAAAAGGAACACTTTAAACAAATGTTGCAAAGTGACTTCTGTGTTCTTCACTGTGGCTCTTCTTGTGGAATAATAGTTTGCTTTGCCCTCTAGGGAAAGCAATCGAGTTTTGAACAACCTAGTCATCCAACTTCAAAAGGATTATCACCACCAGATACTGTTTCAAGGAATGATCCACTGCATGTTTGTGGCACACCAAGCACCACATTTATTGATTACATGGACTGGTAAGCTCTTTCTCTGAGCTATATAGCTGGGGGTAGGCGCTGATTTTGGCAGTGACTTCAGCAATTTCTAACACGGTTCTAAAGCTTTGCTGTTCAGGTAGCAAAGAAGATCACTGGCAACTTTCACACTCACATCAGTTACCTGAGGTGCAGTTTGCGTTTAGGGAACTCCTGTACTTCCATGTTAATTGGCATTGGAAGAACAAAACCTAATTAATGAGTCCTTATTTACAACAGAGAGCTATTGTTCTGATTCCTGCTTCAGGGTGCTTGTTCTCTCAGATGCCATTTTTTTGTTTGTCATGCTTTTTATATTGCTAACTGTAAGAGTGAGTCTCATGATGTAATATCTGGAGTTTAAAATAATCCCAAAATCTAGAGGCATGCAGAAGAAACCACTTGAGTTAGGAAATGCTAGTGTTTTATTATGCAATCCTAAAACTGACATAAATCCCTGTTTATGTGTTGATAAATATTTAATTATGTAATCACCTACTGTTTTCACAAGTCTCTAGAGGTGAATCATGTAGGTCAAGACTGTAGGATGAGTAAGTTTTGTTATTTAGGACTTCTGCCTCTGTAGCTGTAAAACTCAGAATATGAGTAATGAATGAAGCACATTGTCTTATAACAGAAGTTAATTTTAAAAAGTAACCTGAAAATATATATATTTTTTTGCTTCTTCCACAATTTGATAGTATGGAAATCACTTAAAATCAAGTTTATTATGTATAAGTACTGCAATTGGTGTATATATACAGAGCTATTAAGTATTTTTACTGTAACCAGAGTGCTATGTTTGGAAAATAGAAGGATTTAAAAATCAAACTTCTATTGTTTTCTTCCTTAGCAAAGTCCTACATATATTAAGCTTTTAGCTTTAGTTTTAATCTGTTTCAGTTTCTTGACCATAAACATTGCGATATTTTGGTCTACACCACTTTGAGTGTAAAATTAAGCTATAGAGAGCCGAGCAGAGATTAAGCCTTCTTCTAAGGACTCTTCAGTTTATGGACTTTGTGGTACCTCAGGTTTTTATGTATGTGTAATATTGATGGTCTTTGTAGTAAGTATTTAATAGAGCTTTGGCCTTTTCTGATTGACAATGTAAACTGCTGAGTAAACTTCTGAGTTTGAAGAAGCACTGAAGACTTCAACTTTGTATTTAAAACTTTATTTGGAGAAAAAAAAAATGTGTCTATATGCTGGTTGTCTTCATGATCTTTATTTTTAGTTTCAGAACACCAGTTGTGAAGAATAACTTTCCACCGGGATGTCAAATTTCTACTCCATTCGGCCAGCTACCACATTTCCTACCACATACTCCAGCAACTCCATTTCAAAATCAGATTGGCTTGCAGGTAACAATTTTAGGTTCTTATGCACTTCTTATGCATCTTCTGTCCCTTTAGTCTCACTTTCATTTAATTTTGGCAACTAATTTAGCATATAAAGGAGGACAAAAAATGCAGAGCTATATTCTTTCTCTGTTTTATTAGATGTCATATTATGAGTGTACAGATACCTGAAATGACGCAAAAATGGATCACTTTGGGGTTGCACATCTTGATAGAAATCTTAACCACTAAACTAACATAAAACTAGGTAATGAATATAAACTTCAGCCACTGACTTGATGTAAAATGTGTAAGTTCATAGAATCATAGAATGCTTAAGATTGGAAGGGACCTCTAGAGGTTCAAACCCCCTGCAAGTGCAGGGTTACCCAGAACATGTGGCACAGGACTGCATCCATGACCTCTACAGTCCGTGGTCTCTACAGATCTTTATGAGAATTTTTCAAAGTCTATATTCAATATGTTAATAGATAAGCTTAGGGATTCCCATAGATTCATGTTGCCTAGAAACCTTGTGCTAATTATTACAGAAATACTGTAATGTGGGGATTTTCAACTTTTAGTAGTCAAATACATTTAAAGTTTTGTTTTTTCATGCTTTACCTTGTTCAGGAGGAGCAAGGCAACTTGAAGCATAATAACTGAACAAGCAAGGCCCTCCCACAGTCCCCTGCATCTATGCCAAAATTCATTTTCATTTTAACTTTCCTGTATTTATGCAGATTTCAGCCTCTATACCTTCAAACGAATGCCTTGCCATCAAAGGAAAAGTATATACAATATTAAAGCAAATAGGTAGTGGAGGCTCAAGTAAGGTAAGATGCTTGTGTACATGCTCTCCCCTCTGCCCTCCACTTATGTATTTATGATTTTTTTATCCTTCCAGACTAATTGGGTAACTTACACCTGAGCTATTAACAATGTGTGCAAACTGTTTGGGTGAAACTGAGAACCGGAATTGTACTGCTCTAATTCTAAGCTTAGACTTTATGCCTAATAAATGCAGAAGAAACTTAGTGCACAGCTTACATTTGGTATAATGCTGTTTTATCTGTTTGAATCCCTAGATTGCAATAGTAGTTACCTGAATGCCCTGCCTCATAATAAAACAGGAGCCAGATGTTAAACTGTAGCTTTTGTTTTAGAGGAGAAACCAAATAAAAATGGTAGGGAGATGCAGGGGTCTGCATCAGAGTAAAGGATAAATACAGAATAGTGAACAGAAGCTACATAAATAGGAAAAGGTGATAACCCAGACCTTAGGCATCTGAAAAATATTGCTTAGATCAATGAATGATGGTGGGAATCTACTTCTTTTTTTGCTTTGTTTCCTGCAGAGAAGTCTGAAGGCAGATTGTACGTAGTCTCAAAAATGATTTCTAAGGTGGAGAGATCCTTAAAAATCAGTGCTTCTCCACGAGAGCTCTTTATCTTATTTCAGTAGCCAGCCCTTCAGAGGAGTGTGATCACAAGCCACCTGTGTGCTCAAGTGTAAGGTTGCTTGCAGGTTCAGGGTAGACCCTGCCTGCTTACTAAAGTCTTCTGCAGCTTGTGTGGAAACTGGACTATAGATATGCCCTGAAGAATAAGTGGGCTGCTTTCTCCCCACCTCAAGCCTTTGAGAGCTTGAAAAGTGAGTTAAGTTAGGGAAGACATGAAGGCCTATGTCCTTAAGTATAAAACTAGTCCCAAGATGGTTTCTGATAAAGTTACTTCTGTTGTACTTGCTAGCTACTTATTCTTTCCTTATGGTTTGAAGTGTGACTGGGCTCAAAAGGCTGGATTTTAAGCAAATATGAGTGAATTACTTGGAAATCAGTGTTGCTCCTTTCTTGTGAAAATGCACGTTTTTCCTTTGTAAATTCTGACTGTGACAAGATGGGACTGAAGTAAAACAATTAGGAATGAATCAAGCCATTAATACTATGTTGAAGGTGTTTCAAGTATTGAATGAAAAGAAGCAGCTGTATGCTGTCAAATACGTGAATCTAGAAGAAGCTGATCAGCAGACTGTTGAGAGCTATAAGAATGAAATTGCTCATCTGAGTAAACTCCAGCAACACAGTGATAAGATCATCCGTCTTTATGGCTAGTGAGTAAATGCTAGTTTTATTAAATGATTATCTTTGGATGTGCCCCTTAAAGCAATAGTTTTGAATTTTAACATAAGTGTGTGTTTATTTTTAGTGAGATTACTGACCATTATATCTACATGGTAATGGAGTGTGGCAATATTGACCTCAACAGCTGGCTTAAAAAGAAAAAAAATATTGATCCATTGGAGCGAAAGAGCTACTGGAAAAATATGCTGGAAGCTGTTCACACAATCCATGAACATGGTATTCTTAAATTTTTACTTTCATAGGTTATATGACTAAGTGTTTAAGTTTGAGGTTTATACGGCTCCCTGGGCATACGCCCAGTGATCTTCTAAAATGATACTTGCTTTACTGGGACAACAGGGCTTAAGTGAAACAAAAGACAAAAGTGTGGCTTGATGTAGAGGTGGATCTGCTTTGATAACTCCAAGGGATCTCCCAGTGTCACTGTTGCTTAATGCTTTTGGTTTCCTGGCAGTTGCAAGGAAAGCAGTCTTCTCTGTTTTTTGCACGTTCCCTGTTCCCAGCTCTGCCTGTTCCCCTTTAGATTCGGATTTAAGCGACCTCTGTAGAGAAACTCATTTAATGGAAGCTTCCTTGTGGCTCTGTTTTCCTTTACTCTGGTATATTTCAGCTTTTTTCCTCCCTCATGTCTCTCTAGGTCTCCTTTTGTCCTTTATTCATGAGCTTGGTTTGCATGTGTCTGTATTCTGTTTGTGTAATACAATGAAAAGAATGAAAAGATTGATGTGAAGAGGCTTGTATGATATAAAGGGAGTCTTTCCTCATATTCATAGCTCAGGAACATTAGAACATTTAATGCAGGAAAAACAGCAAAATCTAGTAAAAAAAATTTTTTTTTCTATACCTTAGTCTTTCTATGCCTGTGATGTGGTGTGTTTTTTGAGGGAAAATATTTTCTAAAATACAGGGAGACTAACTGATTATACAGATAAGAATAACCAAAACTGTGAGAAACAGGGATTAAAGGGCAGTGACAGCCTATGCCAGCAGAAAGCAAACATAAAGGATCAGAAGCTACAATGCTGACCTTATGTGGCTGTGTACATACCTCATACATATAGATAGTTGTAGCTGGAAGGAATTGTGCAGCTAAAGTCTTTTGGAGCTTTCAGGCTGTTTGCACATTTGAATAGGTGAAGTGTTTAGAATTTGAAATAACTTTAATTTTTAAATGAAACCTGAAAATAATATTTTGCTTTTGGCTAGATGCAATTGATACTCATGCTCACCCTCAATTTGTGCAAGGGAGTAGAGTGTTTTTTGTAAGAAAAAAAATTGGATTGACTTTAACCTTTCTTTTTTTCTTTAAAGGCATTATTCACAGTGATCTGAAACCAGCAAACTTTCTGATAGTAGATGGAATGTTAAAACTGATTGACTTCGGCATTGCAAACCAAATGCAGCCAGATGTGACAAGCATTGTTAAAGATTCTCAGGTGAAATATTTTTGGAAGATTGGGTTTTTTATTAAAGTAATGTTTGATTATTGTAGTATTTGATTAACTATGTTGAGTAGTTTAGTGCCTTAAAAAGGAATACTGGAGTTTTATGGTGAATAAGTTTAGCTAAAAGTTACTGCCAATCAGGAATTTTACTTATGATACAGTTCCTTTACAGGCTCTTGCATATTCACTTTGGTGCATAAAGAACATATTTAGGGACCATGCTTAAATGTTTTTGACTTAAATATCTATAAAATGTACAATTTTCTAATCTCATTTGGCTGACAACTTTTAGCCACTATCTTCCCTTTTTCCCTCCAGTGTCTGTTTACCTTGCCCCTCTAGTGAGATATGGATTGGTAGTTTATGGGTTAAGATCCAACTTCTGAATTTATTAGATGTTTTTTTTGCTAACCAAAGCAGTAGCCTTCAGTCTTCATAGAGTCAAATTTCCAAGATGCTTTTCAGAGCAATAAACCAATAACTAACTCCTTATCAACTAAATTTAAGTTCATGCATCATTTAAATACAGAATGTATTTACACTCTTATAACTAGGTTGGCACAATGAATTACATGCCTCCAGAAGCAATAAAAGATATGTCTTCCTATGGAGAAAATGGGAAATCTCGATCTAAGGTAATGTATGATCTTTTTGTTCTCATGTTCTCCTTCATATTAAAGTAATTTTGGCATCATTGACTTGGATTTTATTTTTTTTAAAATCTTCCACTGAAACTAGGATGTGATGAAATCCAATTTGCCTAGAATAATGATGGGTAGAGGATGCAGGCGAGGAATTTCTTGCTCTTCTCAACTACATAACAGCATTATGCAGTCAGTACTTAGAAAACTGAAGTGAATTAACAAAATGAAAAAAGGTAGCTAGACTATACATATAACTTAAAATGAATTTTCACTGAGCAATGTAAGTCTTCTACAATGTCAAGAGTGTGAATGGCAATGAATAGCAACCAAGTATCTGTAGTGTCACTTTACATCCTGAGGTTCAGGTTTCTGTCTCATTACATGCTTTGTTTCAAGGAGGTTGCTGCTAGTAGTGGTCAGACGGAAGACGCTTTGCTACATGTTTAACATTAACATTACATGCTGCATTCTCATTTCTTCTGTAGCCTCTCTGGCTGCAAATGCTTTCCACTCCAGATCTCAGGCTTTCTTGGGCTTAGTCATGTGTCTGCAGTGCTTTTGTTGACTTACCTTAAACTTTGACCGTGTCTTGTACAAGTGCCCCAGGCTTCTTTCACCTTGATTTTTTTTTTTTTTTTTTTTTTTTTTTGTTTGCCTAAAATCTCTGTTTTCTTTTTTTAGAGAGATTTTCAGGAGAACCATTGTCTATAACACAAACTTTGCCTAATTAGGTTCTCTATGTGAAGAATTTATTTTAATAAATATTAATCTAAATTTATTAATTTTCTGTGTGTCTCTAGTTCTACCACCTGCATATATCTCCTGCCTATGCTCATGTGTGTATAAAACGCGATTCTCTGTTCCTTCCCCATATTCTGTGTTGCCAAACTTCTGGCAAAAACACTATTGTTCCTCAGAAAAATACAGCTAGTGCAGTCTGAATGAAAACTTGGCATTTCCTCTGAATTATGGTAATTAATGCTTTGGGAAAAAAGTGATATTGGAAGACAGGTATCAGAAGCTGGCTCTGAGCTTTCAGATCTAAATCTGATGACTGGTGTGAATGCAAATTGTGGGGAATAAAGTCAACAGCTTGACTGACACAAGGTTTGGTGTTCTGTTTCTTAAGAAACAGGCAGCCCTCACTCCAGAAAGAAAGTCCTGCTTCTCTTTCCCTCATGGACTGTAGAGGCATGAGGATGCAGCCCTTTGCCCATCTGAATCTGTTCTGTGGCTAAAGTTACAAAACTCTTCTGGGCTTGTCAGTGACCAGCCAACCTGTGTATTTCTGACAAGTTCTTCTTTCCAATGAAATAGCATCAGGTTAGAGGGTTTGTTTCTGTGAGGTCTTTCCAGAATTTGCTACTAGAAAAATCTTTCAACTGTTTCATTTCCTGTTGTGCTCCTTGTGATCCTTTGTTTTGTCTTTCTGCAAAAAAAGATGGAGCATTCTCACTAATGCTGATGCTGTCTCACTAAGCAGCAGGTGCATTTTGCTGCCTTTTTTTTTTTTTTTTTTTCCCCTCCTTAACTGCTGTAAGAAACCTACTTTCTGTCACAAACCAGTGTTTGTTGCAGGGAACAGGCCAGAGGTGGCTGGAAAGTGCATGTGCATCACTTAAAGCTTGAGGAGCTTGAGCTGTGGTTTCCCCTTGCTGGCACCTATCCTAGTTGCTCCTCATGTAACTTCATGAGGCTGCTGCCCTGCCAGGAGAGCAGCTGAGATCTGCATCCTCAGGCTGAAACAGGAAACGGCCTCTCTGGCAACAGCGTTTGAGCACTGCAGGCATCAGTTGTTTTGCAAAACAAGTTCACTGTGGTGGTGTTATGGCTTTCTAGGTGATGATGCTTCATTAACTTGTATTAATTTTTGAACCAATTATGCCTTTGTGGTTTCTCCCCTGAATTGATTCAGTATGCTTTTGTTTGGATTTATTCATACACTTCATCTTGTGATTCAACCTGTTAAAGCCTACCTTAAAGCTAGCTGTTAATTATCTCTTCATATCAATTTAAATCATTAATAAAAATTAATGTAAGCATTATTTAAAGAAACTAAATTACGGTATTAAGTTTATAGTTTCATACCATCTTGACCTTCATATGTTAAGATATATTATCCAGTGTAAAATAGACAGCTGTTGACTGAAGGATACTTCCATAAACAAGGAGTAATCTTTTTTGTGTGTGTTTGGTGTTTTTTTGTACAGATAAGTCCCAAAAGTGATGTGTGGTCACTGGGATGCATCTTGTATTGTATGACATATGGAAGGACTCCCTTTCAACATATAACAAACTCAATCAATAAACTGCATGCTATTATTGATCCTAGCTATGAAATAGAATTTCCAGATATTGCTGAGAAAGATCTTCAAGATGTGCTAAAGGTAACTATCTCAAGATTAAGTTTCATTCAGATAAACTCTTTAAGTCATATTTGTTTTGGACATGAGTAAATGCAATTGTAGTTCCCCAATGAGTGTCCAGGACTGCTTGTAGGAGCAAGACTTATTCTAAAAGAAAATTTACTGAAGCGAGAGTAATCTCTTATGTTCTCCCTAATAAAGGTCTGTTTTCATTTTATAAGCAAGTAAACAGGTAAATGCTTAGAACAATGCGGCTTAACTGCTTTGGCAGAGGAAGTCGAAGTAAGTAAAGCGGATCTTGTACTCTGTGCTTTTTTCATCCTGTGTCATTGCCTGCATTCAAAACTTGACCAGTGCCCTTTCTCAAGGACCATAAACTGACTGTGCTGCTGAGCAGGGAACACAAACTGAAATCCAGAAAACTGCCTTGCCTTTCACATGTGCACGTCGCCTCTGCTGGGGGCTTCGCTCAGGTGGGCTCCTCTCACTGCAGCTCAGATGCATGCAAAGATTGCAGTCTAGCCCAGCTCTTTGTCAGCGTCTTGAGGTGTGCTGGATAATTGAATGCATCATTTGATCTTTCCAAAGTGGTATGTGAAATAGCTGTGAATACAGCTGTAGCTACACATCTGGAAGGTACAAAAAATTAGTGTTAACTCTTAACCCAGCATCTTTTAGGCAAGAGAGATATCTGGACCTTGTTGTTCCCTGTTCACTAGGCTTAAATGTTGGGGCATGGTTTAACATCTCCATTCACTTACTTGTGGCCTTTAACTTCAAGACAAGTAAAGATTTTCCTCTTTCCTACATGTATCTTCATTAACCCTTCCAGAATTATGCAGGTCTTATAGTGGGAAGAAAAGTGGAACTGGTGTGAAGAGGAGCATCAACTGGAATAAATATGATAGCAATTGCATCAGTGATCTTTGAAGTAGTTAGTTAATCATTATATATATGGGATATATGGTAACTAGAGGGGGGGAAAAATAGGTGCACGGAGGTATGGTTACAGCAGTACTCTGCCCGTTCCTTTACAAGTGAAGGTTCACTTGTCATGTCTACTCTTTTAGACTGAAAAGCAACTAAATTTACCAGAAATCACAGAATGGTTAAGGCTGGAAGGGGCCTCTAGAGATCATCTAGTCCAACCCCCCTGCTCCAGCAGGGACACCCAGAGCACGTGGCACAGGGT
>JAWLRI010000700.1:2226429-2252560 GCA_034781795.1 Crypturellus tataupa | reverse complement strand
GGCCATGAGGGCACATTGCTGACTCATGGTTAACCTGTTGTCAACCAGGACTCCCAAATCCCTCTCCACAGAGCTGCTTTCCATATGTTACCATATGACCTGCTTTCTAGCAGGTCAACCCCTCATCTGTACTGGTGCCTCAGGAAATCAGGAAGCTCACTGCCAACCTCACGGTTGGCAGGCCTTTGGGTATGTTGGCTCCCAGGTTATGGTCCTTGCTCCTGCAGAGAGCAGTGCAAGATGTCTCAACCTGGCTTTAAGAAAATATGTTGAGAGCTGTGTAGACTGGGCTTTCATCAGTGTATTCACTGAAGTGCTCGTCCTGGAAAAGCTTTTCTATGAGACTAGCCTACTCTTTTGGAACAGATCTGTTTGAATATGAGCCAAGGTATATTTAAGTTCAAAGTATTAAGCATGAATTATTTGGGTAATTTTAGCCTGTTATCTCTTTAAAAGTGCATATTGGAGTGTTCTTGTTATGTGGACATTAGTAGGGAAGATATCAGTGCCTTTGAGGGAAGGCAGTGTCTTCAGGGACATCCTCTGGACAAGGGTAAAGTTCCACTAATGTATAGCAAGTGTATAGCAGTTATCTGGTGTAGGCCAAGTGTTTGAGAATACACAGATGCTTGTGGCTTCTTGCTGTTAGTTGGTATGAACCTGTCACTCATCAAGAGGTGTTAGGCATGTTTTCTGTATGGTCTGTAAGGGATGAGTACAAAGACAGAGATGCTAATGTGCAAGTCCATCAGTCAGGGAAAAATATGTTTGTATTACAAGTAGCAGAATAACTTTTTCTGCACTCTAGCTTGTGTTTTTCTAAATGATGTATAAGGCTGTTAAATGTTTTATGTGCAATTTAAATGTTGCAGCAGTTTCTACAAATTTGCTACATCTGTAGAAGTGCGATTAAACCTGAGGATGTTTATAGTGCATAGTTTGTACTCTTCCATTATTTAAAAGGCAAAAGAGGAATTGATTGCAAAGCAGTCTCTCCTGGCAGATCCAACCTGTTTGTGTCACTTGTGCATCATTCAGAATAAAATGATAGAGACAGGTTCTGGTCTCTGCCTCTTCCAGTAGCGTGTTGAAGTAGTTGTGTTAAAACAAGAGTACCAAACTTTACTTTAAAGGTAACTCTAAAAGTCGCCTTTAGCAATTATCTATTTTACTTTGAGTTTTGTCTCTTAAGTGGTTTGGCATTTAGGTAGTTGTGGTATTCCTCTAGCAGCAGGTCTTTATATGTACTCTTAATTTCAACAATTACAAGTATTCTTGGTTTATTAGCAAACCATTTTTTTCTTTTATTTTGCAGCGCTGTTTAATACGAAACCCCAAACAAAGAATATCTGTTTCGGAGTTGTTGGTACATCCCTATGTTCAAATTCAAACGCATTCTCAAACAGGTACATTATTTAAAAGGATGTTTAAAATAGTGCTTAAAATTCTGTAGGATTCATATAGAGTTATAATTCTATATATTCTCCAGTTACTGGAGTTGTGATTTGGTAACTGTGTGTTTCAGAAAGGACTTTGGATTTTAATTCTGAATTTGTTCATTTAAAAGGCTCTATAAAAACCTCACATACTGCATTATTTATTATAGAGAATTATTTTCATCTCTAACATAATCGTAAACTAACTGCAGGTGTCCCAAATTCAAAAGGAACATCAGAAGAAATGAAGCGTATCCTTGGCCAACTTGTTGACTTGAATTCTCCAAACTCGATTTCTAGAGCTGCAAGGGTAAGTAAACTTTCTTGTTTATTCTGTGTGGTAATACAATATACTCATAAAATAAATCCAGGTAAAATAGCTGGGTGTGAGAGCTGGAGGGATACATACATTAGTTTTAATTACTGCTATGGGAACATGGCAGAGTTATAGCGCTTTCATTTGCAAGCGTGCAGGGTCTCTGCATGTCCTTCTCAGTGGCAGAGGTTGGAAAGGATGATAGACATCCTGATTTAGCTTTTTGTGTCCTTTGACCTCCCAAGGTATCTGTATGGCTGCCCTGTCTTTTCTGATGCAGTCCTTGGGAGTGTAGCTTTGCTTTTAAATTGAGATTAATGTATTTAGTGTGAGAGCCAACACTGAGAAATTACCAAAGCTGCTATGGGAGGTGTGTGAGCTTTTGGGCGACTGCTTCACTTCTTTTGAAAGCTGCTGAATTGTCGGTGCATGTGAATTTGTCCCTGGATGCTAAACTGCTAGGCTGTGCTGTGGCCACGTTTGTGGCCCCTGTTCTTCCCAACTTTCTTATATGACACTTAAACCATAAATGCAAATTCCTATTGCCTTCTGTGCTGATATTACTGCATCAGAAATTATCAGAGTAAGTCTGATTAAATTCAGGAAGTTACAGATGTTCTTTACCTTGTAAAGCTCAACACCTTTGGTCATGTTGCTAAGTGGTAGTGGATGTTTTCTTTATAGATGCTACCTTAGATGCTGTGTACTTAACTCATCAGCTACCCCTAAATGTTTATTTCAGGTGCAAGCATTTGTTATGTTTCAGCTTGAATCTTTCTGATGCAATTCTTTACCTGAATACCTCTCTTTTTTATTAACTTTCAGACTTTATATGAACAGTGCAACAGTGGTAAAAGTCTTGATGTGTCTGCATTTGCAAAACTTGGAAGTCAAAAATCACGGACAACAAAGTAATGTATTGCAGCTCAGGATACAACAGGGATGTCTGGTTTGTGCTGCTAGTTTTTTTTTTTTTTTTTTTTTTTTAGAGGACACTCACAATGTAAAGTTTGCGTATTTTTTAAAGCAAATGTTTTTCATCTCTCCTGATAATGCCTGATATGTAATTTAAAAAAAACTGAATGCTTTTCACTGTGCTGTCTCTTACTCTTTGCATGTTACTTGCATTGAGTAGTGAAAATTTCAAGTGGTGTATATAATTTTTTGTTATTAAAAAAGGCACTACAATGTTTGGACTAAAAACTTGGAGTTCCTTATTCATGTTTTTATCCTTCTGCAACAAAGCAGAGTTTCCTCTTGAAACAAAGCCCAAAACACCAATTGGTGGACTTGAAAAACCTACAAATATCTCCTGAAATGTTTTGTAACATGAACACAGAATATTGTGTTTTACCACCAAATACAAAAATAATAATAATAAAAAAACTTCTAGGGACATAAGCACTCTGTTGTTTTACTTGCAGTACTGGTAGATAAATGTAAATGTCAAGTGTTTTTTTTCTGAGTGGTTCCTTTATTGATTAGTGGCATGGTGGAAACATTGATATTGTTCTGAAAAATGATGTAAATAAAATGGCTTTTGTTCTATTAAAATGCTACTGCTTTATAAATTCAGTACGCTTCTTAAATTCCTAGATAGAGTGAGATTCATGTTGGTCAGAAATCACTAATTAGGACTTTTAAAAGTTTTATATAACCTCTATTTAAATAAGACTTTTATGCATGATTCTATCAGTGGTTTAAATAGGTTTTGCTGTCCCTGTGAGATACAATGGATACAAGAGTATAAGTTTTAAATTTAAATCATGGAGAGATTAAAATAACATCTAACAGTTTTCATTTTATATTGAACATCTTGCTTTCAACTTCATGACAGCTTCTATGCTGTTTTGAATCTCCATGTTTTAGAATATTTTGGAGCTCTAGAGTCTTTTCTGATTGCTTTTATTAGTTTTGCTTTTCCTTCATAGTAGTCCTATACTTAAAGATACCCAAATTGGCTCCTTTGTTATAAGTCTATGTGGACTTGAGCACCTCATAGCCCTTGATCAGTGATGAGAAGTTGAAGGTTAGTACTAGGAAAGCTTCCCATGGCAACTTATGCATGCTAGATTACTGAACTCAGGAACTGCTCTGACACGTTGCAGCTTTTTGTTTAAATAAGTTTGAGTAACCCATTGGGAAAGAATATCTTTATGGAATGCTTAAGGAAACCCTAAGTTGAAGGTTTTTTGTCTTTCATTGTAAGCAAATACCTAAATGCTCATCCCTTGTTTCCCTCACTCTTCCTCCCTCTTACCCACCACAAAAAAAAAGGTAGGTGTCTGAGGAGGAAGGAGGTGTCTTAAGATTGCCTGACTTCCCAAATTTGTTGTTTTTGTTTTTTGGTGTCTTAACACTAAGCTTCTCCAATACCAATATCTTACTGCTGGTGGTTCCTGAGTCTCTCATTTCCATCCCTCAAGATGTAGAGGATCAAAAATCTGAATGGCTTGGAGGTGCTGGTGATTTGTTAGTCTAAATCTATAATCACTTGCCAGAATGTGCAGAGTCCCTGAAAGGAAGCAACGTAGCTGAGAACCTTCCTGGCAGAAGCTTGATCATGCACTGGAACGGTCTGAATTCTTCCAGCTGGTGTCTTGGAAGCTGAAGCTGACACCTTTGCTCTTTGGTGAATGGCCTAGGTCAGTTGTCTGTGGTGGGAACACTGCTCATTCTTCCTGCTGGAGGCTTGCAGAGCAAACACCACCACCGCTTGGTGCTTTAGGAAGATGCAACTGCAGTGCAGAAAGGCTTTATAAGTGACTCGGAGCGTGTAAGCATGATTTTAAGGATGTGGAATTCATTCCTGATGATTTTTCTCTCTTCAACCCCCTCAAAGGACAATTTGCATTGTACAATACACATGCATTAGCAGGACTGTGATATCTTTTTTTTTTTTTTTTTTTTTTATTTTTTTTTTTTTTTTTTTTTTTTTTTTTTTTTTTTTTTTTTTTTGGTGCTATCTGTAAATGTATACTTATAGGTGTTCTACAATATATTCTACTTTGGTGTTTATGGGGGATCACTTTTTACTGATACTCTCAGATGAGGGGAATACTTTTTATCCATGGTAAATGTAGCTGGTTCTGCAGTGTTCAAGTGTCAGGCCTGGCAGCTTTATATACACCATGACTCTTCAGCTCTGCAATCTGTTCAGAGTCTCTTCCTGTGTGTGCCTACTGTGCAGTATTATAATTATTGGCATTGCTCATAATGTTATCATCATGACTTGATCTGAAACCTGGAGCAGTCAGAAGAGCTAGATGCCTATCCCTCAGCAGCAGTTTTGAGGGGGAGACCTTACTGCAGTGTGTGTTCTTGTTACCTCCACTGGATAAGCTGACTGTGGTTTACCAGACTCTTAGTGACTTCGTAGCACTACAAAAATTGAAGCGGGGGCGGGAGGAAAGTCGCACACTTTATTCTTGGATAATGCATGAAGCTTAAGTATTGCATTTCTCTTGCAAATTTTAATGATGAATTTTAAGCAAACTTTTTAGAACTAACTAATATACTAAAATAGTGCTTCTCCTTAAGTAGAATGCTCTAAGTTCTTTTGTATTTTTTTCTCTCATTCAAAGCAGCAAAACCATTTATTGATCCAACAAAAATACTGTTTTTTAATTAAAGATTCTTTTAATTTTAGCAGACTTCTGCTTAATGTCTGTATTTTAAACCTCTAAAACTTCAGATTCTGGTTTTAAGTTCATCCTCCTGTGCTACAGCAACTGCTTGTAAAAGAGCATTACCTGTTCTGGTGTGTGCTGCTCCTGTGTGTGCATTTGCCTGTCCTCCTCCTGTATTTCAGGTTGCTTAATCTTTGCAACCCATGGATCTTCTGGGATATACCGGAAGTGACCTGCAGTAGTAACTGCCCCTGATCCTGACTCTTTGTGCCTCAACCTGGTCTGGGAAGAGAGTTGAAGCATTGGGGTGGGGATGTGAGCTCACTCCAGTGGCAGAGCATGGCAGGAACACACAGCTCTGAGGAGCCCTTCTCCTCTTTCCAGTCCTGGAATGATAAACTTAAGTTTGACCTAATTGTCATTATATGAAACATGATTATAATGGAAACTCTCTAGTCTGTGAAGAAAAAAACTATTCTATATTTTTAGGGGGGAAAAATGACAACTCTCCTTTAATGGTCTTTTTCTTTTTTTTGAACTCCCAGAGAATAGTATTCCTTTGGAAGCTCACTGGCATTTTGAGCATGATGAGCACATGGTAATTGCATTCAGAAATTTTAGAGTTGAAAAACTTCAAGTTACTGAAGACAAACTATTAATATTCTGCACCTGCACCTTTCATATTTCAGGTAGCTTGGAACCAATAGAATCTGAGACACTATCTGTGTTTTTTCCCTGGAGAGATTGAACTGATCAACGTCAAATAAACTGCAAAAAATCTGCAGAAACATCCTTTTGCTGGCATCAAGATATTTTCCAGCTACTTTTCTAGATTACATGTGGAAATATTTCTGCATTAACTATTCTACCATTATAACCAGTATGTGCTATTTCGCTTTGCTGCTGCTTAGTGTTGAATGAAAACTGCTGCCTATGTCTGCGTGGGGGACCCCTTCCAAGGACTGCTGAAGAACTTGCAGGAAATAGAGCTGGCACGAACGGGAGCTTGTGAAAGGAGGGCTGGGGCTGATAAGCAGCAGTGGGTTGTCATCAGTCATCCCTCTTGCAATTTTCCATTGTAAATGAGCAAATAATTTATACCCCCTCTCAGCTGCATGATGAGATACCTGTTTGCCAGCTGCACTTTACTGTTCTTCACCTCATTGCTATTTATTTTTGCTTTACGAAACTCCCTCTCCTTTGACACTCTGTTGAGCTCTCAAGATGTTTGAAGTGTGTAGTACCTTTAAAAGGACAGAATCATAATCTTGAAAATGTTGGGTAACGTAGGTTGCTACTTAAAGCTTTCTCAACATTACAAAATACCCATCCTGTCTTACTGTTGTCTACCCTCAAGCCACAGTTCAGGACCATGGGCATGTGCAAAATGGGGAAGAAGGTGGCCACCTAATCCGGATCACTGCATGTCTATTGGTAATCTCTTGTATTGGAGGGTATTGTGCTGTGTCAGATAGTACTGAGGTATTGCAACTGCATGAGGAGAAGGAAGGTAAATATGTACATTTTGCTAAGTTCCCATCAGCAACTCATGTTCAAAAAGAATTTGGATACTCTCCTCCCATGTTAAATATGATACTGTGACCAAAGAACATTTCCTCAGCAACTAACAAATGCCTAATCACAGAAGGATGCCTTCCAGAATATTTATGGATGGGTATAGCATTGCTCAGCCTGAGCATCTTAACTTCTATTTTAATATTGTTGAATTTCAAAGATGAAAGGCAATAATATTTAAAGTTTAAAGGCTCTGATCTGGTAGTCCATTCTGATGTGCTAACTCACAAATGTGTGAAGAAAAGGAGTGTGTGTTTGTGTGTGTGCGCGTGCTTTAACTTTTTGTTCTCAGAACATTCACGAAGAGAATGAGATGAATTCTGTCCTTGTGGCTCTCGAGGGCTCAAGCTCCTGTTCTTCCCCAGGTTTGGGGGAAGGCAGTTGTCTCCTCCGCTGCTGAACATGCAGTTGGGCAAGAAGAGAATAGTAAAGCCACTAACGCAAAAAAACGTAGATGAATGATGTGATTTAGTCTGGAGGTAAGTGAAATGGTCCCTCCTGTGGACCTCTTCTTTCATGAAGTACTGGATGGTATTTTCATGATAAATAATCAATCCTAGATTCAGTATCCAAATGAAAATTAACCAACTAAAACTTCAAGTATAGTCCACCTCTGCTTACTCAGGCACCTCAGTAAGAGCTATAGGCTAATTGTTATAGGTGCCAATTATGTGACCAGGCACATGGTAAGAGCTGAAAGTTAACTAGTGCTTCCTTCCCACTACCTAGGCCCTCACATTGTCTTGCTGTTCTGTTCCACCTGTTGGCTTGAATTCTCAGTGAAGGTGAAAACAAATATATTTTATGTTTGTATCTTTGGCATCTTTTCATGCTTAAGAGAGAATTTAAGGGTTTTAGCTATCAATGGTTATACAACAGTATTCCCTACAAGCTTAATAAATATATCCCCTGCAAACTCAATTATCTCTGACTGCTTGGCAAAAATCACCAAGCCTGTTGTCTTGTCATTAGCTTGTAGATGCCCTTGCTTGCTCACTTCTGTATGAAGATATTGGTGAATCTTGCAAGATAAAGGCAAAGTAGAACAAAGCAAGCAATGCAGTGTGATAACCTGTAGGAAAGAGGACTGTGCACCTGTACTGAAACAGAAGGAGTCTTTACTCTACCTGCTCCATAAACTTTCATGGGAGTTGTTGATATGAAACCTGAGATAAAAATCTGACTCCTCACCTCAATTCCTCATTTTGGCGGGCGGAATAGGCACAGCTAAACAGTGATGCAACTCGAAGACGCCAGCTCTAATGAGATGAATTGCTAAAATCCTGGCAGCTTTTGCAATTAAAGAGATGACTAATTTAAGGGAAAATATTGATGTCAATGTTCTGAATCTTTAAACACAGGAAAAGTTCAATGTTTAAACATGATTAAACCACTGTTTTTTTGAGTCTTACTAAAAAGATCTCTGGCTTGTCTCTGTATCCTCTTAGAGATGGGCATGTTATGTGGTAAGGGCAAGTAAACTTTGAATACCTGCTTGTTACATGCTTTGCCTATTAATCTTAATTTTTCTTCCAACATAGTTGTTGAAAACACATTGAATACAATTAAGTGATGGATATATTTAAAAAAAATATGAAGTATATTCCTGACACTAATGTTTACTGTGTGGTCTTGAATAAGTTGTTTCTAGGAGTCCTTGCTCCTTGCATTCTTTTTCTTGCCTGCTTACAGTTTGGCAGAAAGTCACTTCTTCCATGAGTTTCACTCATTGTGTGGAAAAGATAGAACTCTTGTTATTACCACCACTAAGTGACATGATGCTTGGAAGATCTCCGTAAGGAAATATCCTTAAGAATATTTCAGTTATCCATGAGTTTCTTGTGGATGTTCATGTAAGGGGTCTCTGGGTGCAGAGCTCCTTGCAGCAGAAGGCAATGTCTCCTTCACTGTGGACAGGGCGAGATGGGTGCTACAGTTGTGGTGGTGCTTAGACTCTTGAGCAAGGGAGCAGCAGTCACTGGCCAAAATACACTCCTTAAGTTTCAGGCCTTCCTCTGCCTATGTGCTTCACTTTGCTAATGACTGTGCTAACTATTACACTATAAAGCAAAACAAAACTTCTGTAGCCACCTCGACTACATGTAATTTGGACATATCTAGTCCAAAGCTTTGCTGCTGAGGCAGTATTTCAAAATTTCCAATGGTTTTAGATAAGTCTGCTCTTTCTTTTTAAGACAGCAATACCTGCGAACATGTACAATGGCAGTACTGTAGTGCTTTTAGTACTGCAGTACTCTTACTACAAAAGTACCTGTGGAATAGGAAAGTACTCCCTAGAAATCCCAAATAATAAGAGGAGCCGCATTTGGGGAATTCAGCAGATCTTTGGTACCTAACTCCAAGGCTGAACTTCTGTCTGATTTTAGTGTGACCATGGAAGTTTTAGCAGAGGTTTAGCACTGGAAAGATGAAGACACTTGAGAACTGTAGGGGGATACATGCAAATACTAATTAAGAATTGATTTTTAGGAGGAGAAGATGAGGACTTAAACCCTAGGTTTCAGCACATTGTACTGAATTTGGGAATGTTGCTGTTGTTCCTATGCCTCTTTTCTTCAGGAAGAGAAGACTGACAGACAAAGTAAATTATCTCCATCAACATTCATTGAAGAACTCCAAGTTTCATGCTAGGGCCTTTCTTTGCAGAAGTTTTGTTTAAAAAAAAAAAAAAAAAAAAAAAAAAAAAAAAACATTTAAAGTTGATGTACTAGTAGCAGCCTAGAATGTTAAGAGTTATAGGGAAAGGAAGAAAGACCAGAACAAAATACTGACATGCTGCTCTATGAATATAGAGTGTACCTGTATTTTGAATAGTGTCCAGATTTCTTAGAAAAGGATCTTCTGAAAATGGAGAATAGACTATTAAACAGTGACAATGTTCCAAGAGATGAAAACTTCCATGTAAGACTAAAAGTTGCCTCAGAACTGACCTAAGAAACAATATGACTTTGAAGGAGAGGCAAGGTCAGATTTGCTTAGAGTTAGGATCTTCTGGGAGGTGTTTAATAAAATGATCAGTCGGAATTCTTAAGCAGATGAAGGGATTGGGATTTTGTATGTAAAATATAATTACATTTGAAATGAGACTAGTGTAGGATGTTGTGGAAGCCAAAAACATAACTGTGTTCAAAAAGATTACATGCATTCAAGGAGGTTTGCATGATCCTTGGCACTGAATATAAATGGTATGGATGTAATCTCTGACTTGGGAATTCCCTTTTAAATCTCTGATCCTAGGAGTCTGATGTTTTGCCAAAGATAGAATCATTCACCTTGAGCTTACCTTGCTCATATGCTGTCTGTTGGGGTTCAGTGTTGGAAAGAAGATACTGGACCACATGGACTTGTTCTTGGATCCACTGTGGCAAAGCTTAGGTTCCTTAATGAATTCCCAGGGTTGGAGTTTTTTGGGCACTATGTGTTTGATTTCAATCTCCCCACCTATCAACATGACAGTTTTCGCAAGCGGCATTCAAATGTGATTAGAGACATAAGAGTATCATTTGAAAAGCAATCATGTTTTAGCAGGCATTTTGTATACTAGGGATGGCTTAACTGTATCTGCACAATGTTATCTCGCATCCCACCTTCATCTTCTGAGCCAGGATCAAGCAGTCAGGCAAGTTGTGCAACTTCATTGCAACTTCCCTGCTGAGATCATGTACCCTTAGAATGGCTCTAAGTGGATAACAAGATTTTTGTCTTGATGTAAGATGGGAGAAAGCTGCCACAAAATCAAGTAGCAGGCTAATCAGCTACAATGCTGTGGCAGGAGAAGACCTCTGGGCTGCTGCTGACACGTTTGCTCTGCTGGACAAAAGTTCGCTTTAGGTCCTGTGGACACGTTGAGTGTCTCAGCAGGGCTGCTAACCAAGTACTGATGCCATAGCACTTTGCACATACTGCTAAGAGTGCTGACAGCTGCCATGGTAAATTCTGCCAGCAGCCTTGATCAGTACAGGTGGCTGTGGTCCAGAAACTAGTCTGCTACAGGTAAGTTTTTTATCTTTTTTTAATTTTTTTCTCCACTCCATGGGCAGGTCTACTGACTAGTCCTGCAAAACTTGTTTGACTAGACCTTTCTCTTGCACAGCATCCAGTGTGCTCGGGCTTCCCACAGCACATTGCCTCACACATTACTGTATGCACATATTGATTCTCTATTTTAAAGGTATAGCTGGAAGGTTTTCAATTTTGTTTTCATTGGGAAATGCCAGTTCAATAAGTTCAGGATGTTTCTTTCAAGTTCTCCTGAGTTTCGCTTTTGACAGGTTTGGACTCTTGCCTTAATTCCTTATATATGGGCTCCCTATCCTGCAGCTAACTCCTTTCAGGTTCTTAGATAACCCCACTGGGAAACAGGGAGCCCTGCAGTGTTTGTCTGCTCTGTGGGTCTGCTACTATGCCAGGTGTTACATGTTCCCTTCTCCCTTCAGTGATTCTGGTATCTGGTGCATCAAGTGTATTTTTGAGTTGAGGGAGGTTCTGGTTTATGGAAAAACTAGTGGGGAGGAAAAACTTTGCTGAAAACTGGACATATACTGTTTGACACTGAGCAGAAACCTGTGTTTTCTGCAAAAATGATGTACACAAAAACTGTTTGTGTAATAAGTTGGATGCTACTAATGCATGGGCGAGCTGTAGAGGAAACCCAGTGCATCCAAGCACATTTCTGTAACAGCTTACTCATCCTGCCTGCTTATGGTAAACAGGAATCACTGCAAGTGCAATCTTGCTCATTTTGCTTAGCCAAAATATTGTATCTTTGTTGTTTAATTTTGCAATTATAATAACAACTTAAGTTTGTATTAAGATAAGGTGCAACACGTGTAAACTGATTTTTTTCATCTTGCACATCTCTTAGAACATTGTAGTTTAATAATGAAGAATTTCCTTTCGCATCTGAAGACATGAAGATATCTGCTTTTATAGGAAAACTATATTGCAGTCACTGGTATAAATAAACCAAATTAAAGGGGGTGGGGAGGGGAAATCCAGGAAAAGTACCCTATCTTATTCCTTGTAAGGTAGCCTGACCTTCACTCTACAGCTGGAAAAGCTCTGGTGCCCCTCTGCCCAAATTTTTCCTGCCTTTTTGGATCCAAACTCCTTGTGACAGTGTTGGCTTCTAGCTGAAATCACCGTTTTCCCGGAGCACCTCCCCTCTGGTGCCACCACAGGAGGTGAGCGTGTGCACCCTGCTCTCCTGCTTTGTCAAATGAGTCAGGCTCTTCTGCAGAGCATCTTTTTGGCCTGCAGTGGCCTGTATCTTTCACCTGTACTGGTTGGCCATCCTCAGAAAAGAGGAGTTGAGAGTAGACCTGTATTTCAGAGGACTCATCATGTGCCTTTTAGATGGAGATAACTTCATTCTGTCTCTCCTGCAGTATATTCCTGCACAATCTGTAGGATGCTGTTTGCAGGACAGGGGAGGACTTCAGCACAGTGACAATCAAAGTGACCAATACATGTGCGGGTTTTTTTTTTTAATTTATATATATATATATATTTTTTTTTTCCCCCGGTATTACTCATGACCAAGTGTTAAGCTCACAGCAGCCAGGAGAAATTCTTGGGTTTCATTCCAGGTGCCTGACCTACCCTTTGCACTACTGAGTTTACTCCAACTTGTTTCACTCCTATCCTTGATGATATCCACCTAGTCTTGAATTATTGCTCTAGACCTGAAGATAATGCAAAGCAGGAAACGGTAAATTTCATTAGAATGCTACTTCTGCAATGAAAATATTGACTCTAACAGATAGTTCAGGAGAAGGTCCATCAAGAGCCTCTCTTCAGCTTACCACTTTCTTGGTGTGTGTAGTTGCCTTCACTTTTCCCACCTCAACCAGTAATAATAACTTTTGGCACAGCAACATCTGTGTGCAATCTAGACTATCTGCATTGCCTTTGTTAATTACCAAAGCTGAGCCCAAATTTGTGTCTGCTCTTGAGAGGTTCAGGAGCTATATGGTAAAAAAGTCACTCTTAAAATGTTGCCAGAACAATTTTACCTTATCCTTTTTTTATTATTATTATTATCTAAGAAGCTACTCTGCTGTAATGATGGAGCATCTGGTGGTACTTGGTTAATGATACAGGGCTGTGTTCAGACCTACCCTGCTGGCCAGTAGCGAGCTCCCAGGACAGGCTTGCTAACACCGCTCTTGCCATCTTTCTATAAAACGATTTTGGACGAGCACTCTGATTTGTTTTTGCTGCTCCTTGCCAACATCGAACAGATCATTACAAGTAGTCCTTCCTCTTATTTCACTTTATTTTCTGTCTGTCTAGAGCAGAATAAGTTCTTCGGCACCAGTACAGGCTGTTCTAACATTCGCCAGCTGCTACCTCGTGCAGTAGACTTGGGTGTCATCCTGCGGGTGGCAGAGGAACCAGGAGTCTGAGGAGTTTGGTCTGATGCAAGACCATAAATCATCCCTCTCCTCAGGCTGCAACTAGGACACAGCACCAGATGTGCCCCAGAAACATCTCAGTGGGGGTCAGGACTGGTACTTGCTCAGTCCTCAAGGCCAAGCACTCCAGTCTCCACTTTGATTTACAAACCCGCAGTTAAAATATGTTGCTTCCTTGTTGACCTTACATTAAAGATTTACACTTCTAACCTGAGTTGTGGTTATGTCCAAATAGGTTCTGTATCAGAGAGACCGGGCTTCAGACTAACCAGCTGCATTCAGAAAATGTTTGCTACTTCCGTGGTTATCAATGTCCCAAAGTGTCGCAGTCAAAATAAAGCAGTTCAGTGTGTGGGCTGTTTTTCTCTTAACATGGTTGTCAGATACCGTCTTAGAATATGTTGTCAACAGTGGTGTTTTAGAGCAATATATCACAGCCCAGGGACCATCAAACTGATAGGTCTTTAGTGAAGGGATTAATATAAACTGAATCACCAGTGTTTTCTTCTTCAGACTAGCCCATATTTTTGTCATATAGCTGTGGGCTGGTGTTTTCAAAGTTCGGTTTCTCTACAGTCCATCAAATTTTCACAAATATTGGGATTAAGATTTTTTTTCTTTAGCTCATTCAGTTTTCCAAAATTTTCAAGATATGTACCACAAGCTATGGAATGCTTTTGCACAGGAAAGCTCTAAAGTAATTTGAACAGCTAAGCTAGATACTAAGTTACAGAATTAGTTTTAGCTTAACGATTTTTAAGGAATCATTGTGGTCCTTGTCTGCTAAAAGGCACATGCATCTTTGACTTTTAGCAGGAATGGTGGTGATGGGTTTATGGTTGGACTTGATCTTGAAAGAGTTTTCCAACAATGGTTAGTCTTTGATTCTAAGGCTCAGATTTACCATTATTTCCATATATACCTAGGTATTCTATTACTAATAAATAAAATTTATGTCTTAGTCTGCAATAGCTAATTGCTAATGCTTTCCAAAGCTGTTGAGAAGATATGTCCAACCAATCTGATTGCCTGTTATGATGAAATGACTGGATTTGTGGATGAGGGGAGAGCAGCGGATGTCACTTACCTTGGTGTTAGCAAGGCTTATGGCAGTTTCCCTCACTGCTCTTGCTGACAATGTAGGATGTCAGAGACTGGGCGGTTGGACAGTGAGGTGGGAGCTTGTCATCAAATGTGGCCCTCGGTGCCTGGGGGTGGTGACCCTGTCTCTCTTGGTGGTTTCTCAAGGTCAACGAGCAGGAGAACATGGATCCTGCAGGGCCTTGGGGAGGGCAGAGGAGCTTTTGCTAGGCCTGGGGGCTGGAGAGGTCTTTTGGTGTCACACAAAGCATTTCATAACTGCCGGTGCAAGGAGGTAAGGGGATGGCGCACTGTTAAGGACAGATATCAGATGCTTTGGCATTGACTGGTGCCTTTCAGAGGAAGGAAAGCAAGACTACAGATGGAAAGGGAATCAAGTTTAGTATTTGCTCTGTACATAGGCCTCAAAATCCTTTGATTTTCTTGTGCACCCCTTGGAGCAATCAAAAAGGTACCTCTGTAAACATTTTTTTTTTTGGCTAAATCAGTTTCCTGAAAAATCTTTAATATCACAACCAACACTTGAGTGCAGGTAGCTGGAAGGGAAAGAGAATTTGAGCAGCAATATAGTTGAAATAAATATTATTTTCTGTACTGTTTCTAAACCTGACCTCATTATTTCTATATAGAGAGTTTTTGCTCTAGTACTCTTGTACTGAATTGCATTTATTCCTCTGGCATTATAAGGGGCTCTTTGGGCAGGCATGAACTGTGTTTACAGTCTCTGGCTGTAAACAACTTACTGTAGTGACAGGGAAGACGAGGACTGCAGCAAATTTTTTGACTATTTTTCATCCACTTGAGGGCACCACAGTATTACTGATAGTGTTTTTTTTTTTTTTTCTGAACAACAGGGGCTGCTTCCTATATCTCAGAGGAATCTTCTGGAAATAGCAATTTTTTTTTTTTAAAATCCATCCTCTGGGGAGACCCCTATTTCTGCACTGCTCTGCCTGCCCCCAGACTAGGCGCAGTCTGCCCTAAATCACAAGGCCCTCTCCTACAGTATGCATTCTACGCCCTTTTAGTAATGTTATAGGATGATGAGCCTTGTGGAGGAACAGACCCGAGTGGAGGGAGAATAGAGACTACTTTGGCTCTGAGCTCTTGTGCGATGTAAATTTTGGTTTGAGATCTGTGGAAGCCCTGGCAGATGCTCACCTGAGCCTAGAGCAGCTGCTGCCTCCTGGGCCTGAAGGCCCGGCCTGACCGCTGTGTCCCAGCAGCAGAGGTGAGCAGGGCTTGCCAGGCCCCTAGGCCATAATTTCAGCAGGCCAAGCCTTGTCCGTCGAGGCACTAGAACATTTTCTTCCTTTCTCCCTCATATCCCGGCTTCTCATCCTTTTTCCTCCCTCTAATCATCGCTTCTGATATTTTCAGCCGTGATCTATCTAATAAAAACACAATTTATTTGATGGGATGGCTTGTGTCCAGAGTGATCTTTTGTTCAATCTTCTAAACCACCCCCTGAAGTTAAAGGGAAGTTCAGATTCGAGAGTTTGTTTTAACTGAGGCAAAGATAGTCTCTTAAAAGAGCAAGTCACCTTGCTGCAGTTGTTTGATTCACAGATTATATGGGTTGACTTCAAACAAAACAAAGCGTTTCTCACAATATCTCACAGGTGCTTTTCTTGAGGCCATCAGTATTGCATAGTTAATGGAAATGGCTGAGGTTCAACAGGAATCAGGATGTGGCCTTGTCCAAAGATGGTGGAACTTGGTCACTTGAAGGAGGCAGAGCTGGAGACGTCTGACAGGTTGCAGCCGTTGGAGCTGTGCCCCAGAAACCTTTCTGTTTGTGTTTCTGACTTCTGACTGGGCTGCTTCAGCCTTATCAACTAAGGAAGAGGCTATCAAATATGGAAAGCTTCAGTAAAAGATCTGTCCTATAAAACGAAAAGAAGAAGAATAGGGACAGACTTTAAGCTCATCCTGGGCCCGTGCCTTGGCTTGGCTGTGAAGAGAGGAATTGTGAAGAAAGGGGCTTTGCATCTCTAATCTGCTGCTGGGTGGTGTGAAAAATGCGGCCTGTCTAGGCATCAGTTTTGCTTTCTACCTGCTACATTTATCTTTACTCAGGCTTGTTGGTCTGAAGCGTAATGATGGCATTGCTGTCATAGATACGATTTTATTATTCACAGCCTCTCTGAAGATCTTATTTTTCTCAGTGATTCATCTCCTCCAGACCTGCTCTGAAGCATATGAAATTTCACACTGATAAAAGGCTTCAGCCAGTTTGGCAGAGCGACATCTGCCTAAAAGGGTGGGAAAGAACAAAGCTGTTGTCACTGGTTCTGTTGCTTGCACACTAAATGATTTTTGTTGTGATTAGATCCTCTGAGGTTTTAGCTCTATTGAATGAAATTGATACGCTGTGGGACTGCCAGTCATCCTGAGAAACACAGAAGCAGCAACTTGAAACAGTCTCCCTTACAGGAGTCCAGAGAAAGGTGCAGCCCGCTACTCTATGACGTGCTTATGCCACATCCACAGCAGCTAGAATTGGTGGATGTACATGTCAGATGACTGCTGTTTTTCATTAATTGTTTGGAGAAGGAATATTGAAGGAAAGAGCTTAGCTATTTCACACGGAGAACAAAGATATCTGTCTCACTCAACATTCCTGTGTTCGGTCTTGAGGGGAAAGCTACACAAGGGTCTCCAGGCTTCCCCTTCAGCTCTCTTCAGTATCTGGTTTAGATCTTGCTTCATATCCTCTGGATCTATGTGTAGTTTGAAAGCTGAGATACCAGCTTGGCAAATGGTGCTGTCATCATCCAATTTCTCTCATCAAGCGACTGAATCTATTGATTTTCTGTAAAGAAGTCGTGATTTTGTACTGTGAACGTGATCTTCAGGAACAGTCCTGAGTCATCCTTCTAAGATGACACATAAACCACCCTTCTGATTTATGTGTCAGAAGAAAACAATTCCTCTTAGCATCCAAGAAATGAGCATTTAATGATGAGTACCTGCACAGTTCACAAAATCACAGAGAAATGGGCTCTGCTGTCTATTTCCATGGAGTGTTTCAATGACCTTCAGTCCTATAGGCTTTTCTCCTCTTAGATGCCGTCTCTGGACTCTCCCTCAGGCTGCTTCAGCCCCAGTCTCACCAGCGTCGCTCCTTGATCATCGACTCCTTTTCCTTCCTGCCCAATTGCTCAATCCATGACACAAGGACTTGCCTGCAAATTCTACCGACTTTCTCTTCTAGTTTTCTTTCATGTAGACCCATTAGTTTGGTGCTCTGTAAAAGTCTTTATGCCTTATGTTACTCATTGCATGTCTTCTGCTGAGTCCAGTGTCTGGTCTGGATTCTCAGTGAGCCCTTTCTGACATTTTTTTTTCTATCTTGTAGAACAGCACTGGCCAAAATACACTTTAGCCCCTGTTTTCATTTTCATGTGAAATCCTATTCATTCAGACTGATGGAATTAGCTATAGTAAATGGAAGATAGGAAAAAAGGTGGCCCTTTTTCTCTTTCTGCCCCATGTCTGTTCTGTAGGTTAATTAGGAAATTGAAATTACATCAGCGAGGAGATGTGTATTGAAAAGGGGATCAGTGACGGGTGATGCTAGCTGGGGAGAGCTGCCCTGTGCTTTCTCTGAGACTGTTCCAAGACACAGCAAAACATAAGATAAAATATGATTTAAGAAGACTGCTTGCGCTTAGGTTTTCTCTCAGCCTCGGAGCCTCTGGTTTTCTTGCGAAGTTGACCTTAAACCACTGTCTTCATAGAGGCAGAAGAGAAAAGTCAAAGCAATCCTACTTGATACTTGGTGTTAAATGGGACTGACTGCATATTGACTTTCTGATGTGAACAAGGTCATGTCGACCCAGAGATTAACATTTTACATTAATTTTACTTGTTGCATAAACAAGATGGGATTATGCGTGTTTTTGCTGTTGAGACTAAATGCACTCATTTAGTGTGCACACGCTGCTGCTGGATCCCAATTAAATGTTAACTACAGACAGCTGCCATAGCACTGCTCGCTTATCAGGTGTTTTCAATCTGTGATGTCAGCCTGGATATAATTCTCTGCCCTTGAATTTTGCAATTGCATCTGGGTTGTTTGCTTTACCTTTAAATTGGCTGAAGTAAAATAATGAACTTATGGAGATCATTGCCAAATCAAAGTCAATGGGTTTGTGTATACAACTACCAGGTGTGCAGTCAACCTCTGCTTCAGAATTAATCCCTATGAACATTCAAGGATTCAGAAATGTACCTGGATTTGTCAAATTATAGAAGAACTAAAAACAGTAGTCTTGGAATTTGAACACTTATAATACTCTACTGACAGGGAAACAGTCTCCATTACTGCTGCCCTTGCTGTTCCCTTTTTATATATTGCTGTAGGTAGCAAGAAGTGAGTGTGATATGATACATATAGGGATATTCCAGGAATTGTCTTTAAAATAATGAAATAATATATGTAATCAGAATTAATCTGCCCCCTAACTGTACTTTCACATCTAGAGGAACTCCAGATGAGGGGAGCTAGCTGAAACGTATCCTTACATTTACAGAACGTGTTTCTTTTTTGTGCTCATTTTGTGATGACTACAGGGAGGCTCCCAGTCCTACTGCTTTACCTGCTCAACAAACACTCCTCAGCATATGCAACAAAAGGCAGGGAAAATAGTATCAGCTGAGAGCATCAGATTGCGTAGGAAATTAATGTGCATTTTCATGCATCTTCATACGACATTGTTTCTTTTAGCATTTTGAATCATAATATCAGATGTTTTCTTACAGGCATCAGTGCTAGGGGGTAGTAGAAATCACATTTATTTGCAGTGGATGATAATTTGGCATTAGAAATGAAAAGTAGAAATAAAGTCTGAGAATCCTCCCATGTTCTTGTTTTTTTCCTTTCTTCAAGTTAAAACCTTTTTAATAAGATTTTTTAATAGGACTGAGCTAAGAGCTTAATTCCCTAATAAACAGTAATAATGAGCAGTAATAAACAATAATACATATTTCCAAGAAGTTCTTTTATATTTGCTTGCTGCTTTTGCTTCCTCGGTTCTTCTCTAAACTTCTCCATCTGTTTGGATTCCAGTGTCAGGATTTAATGCATAACAGAGCGAACAACCACCTCCCTCTTAATCTCACCCTTATCCTTTTCAGCACCACAGCAGTTGCGTGACCATGTGGCACTTGGATCATTTTCATGTGTTTGCTGTAAACGGCCGAGGTGTAATAAAACAGGAACTTTAAGTAACACTTTAGTGCTACTACACTGGGAAGTCATTTACTTTGATCCCACCAATACTTGCGCACACGCTGCTTTGTCAAAATGTTCTTAATATTTCTCAGAACTAACTCTGCTCTTCCAAACATCTTTTCCTCACTTGTTAGGATGATTAGTGTTGTGGCATTTTCTCCTTCATTTTGCTATTCTTTTGTGGTCTGAAATGACATTTTTGGGCTAGGCATATATTTCTTGGCTCTGTATTAACAATTTGTAACCCTCAACACACATTGAAGCACAAAATTCAAATAAAGACTAAAATAGGATAGTTAATGAAGCAGAAGAGCCTTCTCTTGGATCATTTTTTTCAAACCATACAGTTTGATGTGAATGCATGACTTCAGAAAAAGAAAAAAGTAGATTCCAGAAAACATGCTTCTAGATAATCCTTATGACTCAGTTTACATAGTCTAAATTATTTGCTGTAACTTCAGAATCATTTAAAATGAAAATACCTCATTTTGACATTTTAAATAAAATATTTTTAAACCTTTGTTTGGATTTCAGTTTTTCTCCAGCTTTTGAGGTGTAAAAGATGACATTAGAAGTCATAAATTGGATATTTCAAGTTGGTGACTCCCAGAGGTGAAAATCTGCATGAAATCAAAATTTTCACCTCTCTCTTCTCCTGGGTGCTTTATCGTTACGTCCGTAGTAGATCTGACAACCGAATTAGCTCTTTGCCGTGTTTCCTAGCTTATCAGTAAGTGGCGATGCTGTACCATATAGTATGCTACATACTTATAGTATACAACGATAGCATGCCATACAGTGTGGAAGGGAGAGCAAACAGGCGAGCCGCCCTTCATGATGCTGCTTTTGCTGCTGACGGAGCAGCAGGTCCCCGCTCTCCCGCTCCGTGAAGCCTCGTGGCAAAAGGCATCACTGGCAGAGGGTGGAAGCATGGCTGCCACCTGCACATGAGGTGGAGAATATGGGGAAATCTCTGGAAATTCTGCTGTGGGCTGCAATTTTTTGAGATTGGAAAAGTGCAGTGAGAAGTTGGGTGCTGGTGTGGTGCCAGGCTTAGTCACCCTCTGTACACGTGGCCCGGGCCGACGTGCTGGAGGGAACGCGGCCTCCAGGGTCCCAGGAGGTTCTGACTCGAGTTGCTCTACACGCAGACAAGGGTTTTGCCCTTCCTGCAGGCCGCCTCTGCTGCCGTTTGACCTCTCCAGTCCAAGGACGTTCTCTTCCACCTCGAGATGTTCTTTCTCCTGGTTCGTCAAACTGCATAGGGTGTCTGAGGAACCTGGTGGTGCAAAAGCCGGTTCCTCAGAGCCAGTGGGAGTGCAGAGGTCTAAGGTGGAGGACGCACCGTTGGATGTGAGCTGCCAGGTCGGTTCAGCACATCTTGTCCTGGCAGCATTTCCAGAGAGCACTGGGAACAGAGCTCAGGTGCCCCCACACATTTTTCATCTCTGACGAGTTGGTCGCTATCAGCTCCAGTCTCAAACAAGAACAAGTAATGAACTGTGTCATTTCCTCACAGTTGTGAGATTGCACAAAACACACTTAGCAAGTTATGTGCATATCCAGAATAGGAGGTTTAACATGAAACCTCATAAACCTGAAATTCATACCTTGGGATCTGAGCATTTCCTGGCTTTGCCCCGTTGCACAGTAGTGTGTGGCCAACCGGGAAGGGTCCTGGCCTGCTTGGGCCAGGATGAATCCTCCAGACTTGTCCAAAGGAGAGTCACATCTCCAGCATAGGTGGTGCCAAGGACTGGCTTCGTGGAAGGAATAACCTTTCCTGCTCGACTTGAGAAATAGTAAGTATATAGAGCAAGAAGAAGGTAAAAAACAAAGGGGGGAGAAGTGTGGATCAAAAGACCCCTGCTCCTGGGTCTGAGCAAGTGATGCAAGTCCTGCAGGTCTAGGTGATTCAGTCTGTGCAAGCTTAGGTGTATTCTCATACAGGGCTGTTGTGAAACATCCATATTTCACATCATCAGGGAGGCTGAAAGGATCCTTTAGTGCTACTCTAAACACTCTACAGGAATATTTTTTACCTTCTATTTCTGTCTGCACCTTCATACAAACTCTGCAGCTGTGCTGACTGATTTGGACTTTGTAAAACCTTTAGTTGCTTTTACACAAATCTTGCCCTACTGAACATGATTTCAAGTAAATGACTCAACTCCAAGGCGTCTCTTCTTTTCAGGATGGTCATTTTTCATACCAGACAGGCTCTGTATAACCATTCTCCTAATACACATGTTTCACAGTGTATCTAAATGAGAAAAGGCTTGTCTCCACTTAGTTACAGAGGCCAGCTTGAAAGCTGGTACTTTCAGCAGGCATCTGCGAAAGAGAAATGTCTTTTGGTAACCACTACCAGCTAGGAACACTCATTGACTATGGCCAGATGAAACCAAGTGTTCCTGAATGTTGTGGGTCCCAAGGGAGAATATTATGCTAAGACCAGAGGCACATTTAATTTATTGTTCCCTGTTTTATAATGTTTGACATCAGTACATTGCACACATTTTGATTTCCATTGCTCTAATGATCTTAAGATTTCCTGAAACACTGAGTTTCCACTGACCTTAAAATACTTGCAATTTTTAAAAAGTGATTAAATGCAGAGTTTCCTGAGACAAACTGAGCCAGAATTCGCTCTCAAGAATATGATTTCTGCAGACCTACTTGCTTTTAAACAACTTAGGGCAGTTTCTTCAGAGCGACAGGAATACCATAAATGCCAGAGCGAGAGAGTAGCAGTTGAACTGTTAATGTTAAAATCTCAGTACTGAATGAGTGCAGCACTCATTGCCTGCATGTGTAATCCAGAAGAAGGTCTGAATGCCTTTCCTTCAAACTAGCGGTCAGTGGCGTGGAGGTGCTTGTGTCTTGTGGGTACCCTTCACTTGCGCATAACTCACATCTCTACTTAATATTTGCAAATAATGTTTATCCTCTCATAATCTGCTTACCCAGGTTTATCTTTTCCTTCTTTCTCTCCACTTTCAGGCTTACATTATTTAAAGGCTTTGAGATCCTCCACTCTGAGCATCCTGGTTCTTCACAGCCAGGGACACTGACAATCTCACTCTGGACGTGAGGGCCTGAAGGTCGTTTTCCTAGATTAATCCATTTGCTCAAAACCGTACTGTGCCACGGCTAAGTTTTCACAGCCTTTCTTCTTGATCCCTGCCTGGACTCCAGGGTTATGAGAAAACTGGTTCTTCTCTGGAAGTATCTGGGCAGCAGAGCCTCATGCTCAGAGACGCAAGGATTTCCTTCACAATCCCCAGCAGGTACACAGCTGGGCAGCTTTTCCTCCTTCCCAGCTTTGCCAGACCAACCTATTCCTACTGGGCTGGGCACAGGGGTGTCATACTGTATGAACGTGTGGAGATCTGGACATACAACCTCCCTCAGTCCTAATTAGTAACTGATTTTGGAGAAATAAAGCCAAATAACATAGATCTTTCTGCCAGATTCTAGGTAATCTGAGCTATAAGAAAACCCCAGTGTTGAGTTGAGATAGAAATGCTGTTTTTTTTTTTTTTTTTTTTTTTAAGAATGATTAATACACTGCACCGGCTATTCTATAGCAAACAGCTAGGCAGGTTTGGACATGTTGATTTTAGCACAGGGAAAACTCAGCAAGACTTGTCCCACACCCCAGCAGAAATTACTCTCATCTCATATCTCAAAATAAAAGCGGGGTGCTTGGGCTTTAGTTTGTTAGACTACTTGTAAAACCTTGCTCATTTTATCAGCAGGTATGTAAAATAAGCAAAGACCAGCTCAAAGATTTACCTCACATATCTAACCTGCCATCTAACCTTCACTAGCTAATCCGTGGTATTTATAGAGGGGTAATCACTGGATTAGGCATTTATCTTCAATGATATCAGACATACTTCTGTTTAATGGGAGTGGGCTCCATATTTGCTACGAGAAGAGGTTTACCACAACCGTTCACTCTTCTCTGCAGGTTGGGGAAGGGTCCTGAGAAGGGACCTTGCCAAGTGACCAGGCGACAGGCGGCAGTGTGAAACAGGAGCATTTTCCGGCTTTGGTCTTTCAAAGCTGTGCCCACCCTCTGCTTTGTTTTCCAGCATTTTTGCATCTGCTGAGCAATACTAATTGGTATGTCTATCTACATTTAAATTGACAGATGGTGCTTGTTCCAGCGCTGATAAGGGCGGCTGTACAAACACTGTCTCCTTGGTGGAGGAACTAGAGCAAAATGGCTGGCACCATCTGGGATGAGGTAATTTATCCGGAATTACATAATCCCCCGCCATGGCTGCACGCCCACTCTCACACTCACAGACACACGGACAGACTCTTATAGAAGCTCACCAATTTTTCTATTATGAAAAACACAAGATTCGTGTTGGGCAGCTTGAAATCTACTTGCACCTCCAAGCTCATGCCCCTTTCTACAGACCGCTTGGAACAAAACCTTGCCTTCACACAGAGGAGAAATAAGCCAAGCAGCGGCAAGGCCTGCATGGCCTGCGCAGCTCTGCACAAAGTGCCAAAACGAGGACATTTGGTAGGGCACAAGGCACATGAAGATGATTCAGACACCAGCTGGTAAGAGGTGAAGTTCAAGTTCACTTTAGACAACTCCCCATAGAAAGAACATCAATGGCATTTGTCTAGCTAGCCCATCCTTTTCTACCCAGCTAGGGTGGTTTGTTTGCTTTAGCCAACTAAGAAGGGCTTTGGGGTTTATTTATGCATCCGCACACATGGACAGCATTGCTTTAGCTTCGTAAGAGGCTGAAAAGTGAAGAGGAATTTTCCTGTGGCCTCCAGTTCTCTGAAAGAGGAGCATCATGGAGCTGATGCTTTACCTCCTGTACTAATGTTCCTGTCTTGGACTTGGATAGAGCTTCACATGGCACCTGCTGGCGCTCACATTTAAAACAGTCAGGCGGAAAGTCCATAACAAAATGGACTGTATTCCAGAAATGCTGACAAACATCCTCCTTCAGCCAGTGATGACCACCTGCCAGAAAGGCACATAAAGCACTAAATTACTGCAGTGCAGTGTTCCTCGCAACCAAGGACAGCAGAACGAGTGAGGAAAACGCAGAGCCTGGCGTGGGCTTTTGGAAGAAGGAACTTGAGGGCTCCTATTGCACTGCAATGCAATTTTGAAATTGCAGTGCAATTGCAGATGCTTTTCTCTAACTCAGGCATCAGAGGCAAAAATAAACCAGGCCTGGCGTCAGTGATATTTTATGTTTCAATGCAAGGCCTCTTGCAGCAGCCACCTTTGTATTAATTTAACACCATTCTCTATAACTACATTCAAGAAGATGCTGATTATTCCAGACCCAACCTAGCAAAGTATTTCCAGTGTATGCTTAACTTGATTTACTTGAGAAGATTCACTGACTTGCAAAGTAATGTGAAAGATATGCTTAAGTTAACTGGGACTCTATATATCCCTTATACATCCCTTATATATCCTTTATACATTTCAGAGGTAAGGGACAGCTATTGGCTTGCTAGAGTTACCCGTCTGAGCAAAAGTTAAAGATCTTGTTCCAGAGCTTGTCTCAGTTTAGCCAGTGCCTCAGTTTTGGACCTGGAAGCTGAGCAGGCTTCAAATCACAGATGATGCTGCCCTCTCTGTGCCTAGCCGAAGTGGGTGGCATGAAATGGAGCTCTTGGTCCTTCTAGCTGGGAAATGAGCCACCTTTACTGCTCATGAAAGATGGCACATGCCACGGGACAAGCAGCAGATGGGAACCTTCAAGCAAGTTTTTGTTTGTAATTGCTATGTCTTTTCAGCATCATTAGGGCTATTAGTGAAATCAGGTTTCCTGAAAAACACCAGCGACCCAACCCCTTCCAGGAAAGAGAATGTATAAACCATCTATAGCAAATCCTGTTCTGAAGCCAGGTACATGTTTATAGGACAATTAAGTGTCTGTATGAGAGATAGGAGATCGCTGCATCAAGGTACATTTGCATATATCATAGTGGTGTGACAGGGTGACCTTAAAGGACAGCTCTCAGGTACTTAGAGGGTGTTTCCTCTTTGTAGTTTGTATAAAATAATTGCGGAAGGCTGAGTCTTCCAGAAATGGATCTGTCTGCAGTCTCACTTTTTAGGAAAGCAGGGTAGCTTACATCGCTACTTTAGAAGTAATCCAGTTTCCATACATGTTGTGCACCCATATGTATAATCCAGCACTATTTGCGTATGTATGTTTGTGTATACATACACTCTGCGGCAAGGACAAGGTCAAAATTTCTGCTCTATAGCTAAATTACATCATCCTAAAAAAAATAAGATTCACTGTTCCAAAAAGTAGGGGGAGGGGATCCTGCCCCTCTGCTCAGCTCTGGTGAGGCCACACCTGGAGTACTGGGTGCAGTTCTGGGCTCCCCAG
>JAWLRI010000700.1:2210443-2226329 GCA_034781795.1 Crypturellus tataupa | reverse complement strand
AGAGGCTGTGGAGTCTCCTTCTCTGGAGATCTTCCAAACTCGCCTGGATGCCACCCTGTGCCATGTGCTCTGGGTGTGCCTGCAGGAGCAGGGGGTTGGACTAGATGATCTCTATTGATCCCTTTCAACCTTAACCATTCTGGGATTCTGTGACCTGTCATCAGGAGTAAAATCTAGGGGTTGCAATATACGGGTACATGGAAACAACAGCTCAGTGTTCAGGAGCGATGTCTGGGAGACACAAACAGAGAATTTTGTGCTGGCACTGTAAACCCATGTTTCCCTAACTGCTACATATTGTCCTAAATGTTCACCTGACTCCACAGACAGACCCCATGAGACCATACAGAAGTGAACTGAGAGTTAGTAAATGCATAAAACCACTGTGGTTCAGAAAGGTCCTGGATACAAATGATTGAAGACAAGCAAAGTACTACTTTAAAAAAAGTATATACATCTTGCAGTTTTCCTGAAGCACTCACACATGGCTATTACTAATTAAGAATGCTGGATAAGTTGTCCACTTATGCTCCTATATTGTTTTTTGACAAGTCTCTTTAGCCTTCCAAATACTCTGTTAGGAAGGTTAAGGCTCTTGGCCAAGGGTTAAAAATAAATACTACATACCCTTAAACTTTTAGATCCAACAGCATATTTTTAAATCTGAATAAGGCAATGAATATTTAATGGTACTGAATATTCCTCAACTCCTGCTGATGTCTCTGTGCTGACACTTTTATTCTATGCTGGTCAGAGAAGGTAGGAACTTGACCACCAAGGGAAATACTCTGACAGCATTTACATCTATCAGTTTACATCTATCAGTTTGAAAACCTGGGAAACCCATGGATTTCGGCAGAAAGCTTCCATCATGTATGGAAGCACCTAAACTGCAACTCTATTAAACTTAACCCTGTAAGATAAAGATTTACAAAACTGCACTACTCTGGGAAAAGTGGAAATGGCTGCTTTGCTTGGAGCGTGACATCCCAGCAACGGCATGAATATCCACAACCATCAGTAGCAACTCTGTATATGGCTTTAGAAGACCTTTTTAACTCTCTAAATGGCATATTGTACCTGACTAGCGGTTCTTATGATTGTAGAGAAAATGTGGTGGAAGTATTTGTGTGTATTTTGTTGGTTGATAAAGTATATAAATGAAAAACAGAAAAACAGTTTGTGACCGTGCCTTGCCATGCTCAATCTACTATGCTAGAAGTAGCTGCAAGGGAGAACAGACCATCAGCATTTCAGATATTAAAAAAAATATTTTTTGTCTTGTACACTTTTAAGATACCATAACAAGAAGACTGCAATATTTTAAAAACTACATGCAGATGTTGTCCAGACTAATCTATAGGTAAGATTTAGAAAGAGAAAGTAACTATTGCCAGTTTTCAAGCAATTACCTAAATTTAAATGCTGGGTCCTCTGCATTTGAGAAAATCAGATGACACAGAGGCCCATTTTAAACAATTTTGAAAATTAGGACTACTAGACTGATTTTCAATTGCAATTTTATATTCATTTAAAATTTTAAGCAATCCTTTTCAGAGAAAAAGCCGATGATGCATCTTTACCAGTTCTCCTGAAGCAGTAAACTTTACTCCGTATTTTTGGTAAACAATCATAAAGCAATTAACATATACTGAGAATTCCAGTTATAAAAATATCATTTGCCTCTGCATCTCAGCATTACCTCCTATGAAAGGAAATCAATTCTCATGAACAGAAATAGTATCCTATGTTATATACTACTGTCCTGAGGACTCTCTTCTTTTGTCTAATGCAGATATTTATAAAAATTGTGAAAAAAAAATTAATCTGGGGTAGAACTTTAGCAACAAAATTATTAGAAATTGTGAAATGATATGCTGGTGATGCAATGCTGGTCAACTGGGAAGTGATGCTGATTTCAGATAAGTTAAAGCAACCTTCCCTTTGCATTTAGTGAAGGCATTGAGTGTAAGTTACAAGAGCTCTCTCTCCTTCCTAAATTATAAAACAAAGCTCAGGTGACCAGCCTGAGGACTTGTCTGTTGCTGAACCGTTTAACCTAAAATGCTCTTGGATCCCACAGTGATAAGCAGGAGTAGAGAGCTATCCGACAGACGGAGAGATGGACAAGCAAATCCTGCTGGTGCCCAGTGTCCTTTGCCCCCTTGGACCTCTGATAGTCGTCTCCTCTGGTGATAACTGCGCCTTGCAGCTTCCAGATTTCTTGACTTTTGAGTGATTTTACTTCCCTTTGCTTTTTTCTTCTTGGAAGGGGAAATTTTACAACACAAATATCCTGGGAATGTTATAAACAGGAAATTTTAAACTGACTAGTATGGAAAAGATAAACAGTTTAACAAATGCCAAATTTGCCGCTATGGTATATGATGAGATGGTCTTTACAGACCTAAGGACTGGAGATCAAACAGATGCAGCTCTTGGGGCTGTGGTTTTAATATTTTTTATCCTTTAAGACACACTAAGAGCCCAGATGTTAGGAAACTATAAACTTAGTGCTTGGGAAAAAACACAGCATTTCTTATTCTATGCAAAAGCAGGCAGGAGCGCCCCATGTAACAACCACAAAATACTGATTCCTTGATCCATTCCTGAGCTCCTTGACAAGAGTACCATATCCTAGAAGCTTGGCGTGAAGTGCAAACACCGTTGAGCGCTCTGTGAAAAGCGGTCGCGGAAATGCACAGAGTGGGGTTCAGGGGGCTCCTTTCAGCTGGTGGCCAAGGTCCATGTACCAGTAACATACACGTAGCTCATACTTCTCTTCTCACACCCTCGTTTTCACTCGGCGTCCCCTTGAGGGCCGGCTGCGCGTGGTGTCAGCTGGCATGGGGCGCGCGGCAGGCAGTTTTTACGCGGGCAGTGCAGGGAGCGCGGCGGCGGGCGGGCGGGCAGCGAGCCGGGCGCTCTCCTCGGGGACACGCGGCCTCGAGGTGCCGGCAGCTCCGCCTCCCTTGGCCACAGGTGGAGGCAGACAGGAGCATAGAGAGTTCAAGGTAACTTTACAGAGCAGGGTCACGTTACTGTTCAGCTGAGGGCGGATATAAAAAGTGCGCAGTGCCTCCTCGTCTGCCAGACGAGCTCGGAGCATACTTCTGCGTCTGCTCCTGCATCCCACAGGAAGCCTTCGGCCTCATGGCTAGTCAGGTGGCCGGGAAATCTGGGAAAGGTTCGTGTGACACACACCATGCTGAGGGCATCCTGCACGAGATCCTCTGCCAAGAGCATCCACGTGAGAGCCAGCGGCACGCACAGCGTTACCCACCAAACTGCTCCGCAGGAAGGGGCAGCTGCTCTTGTGCGGATGGCCGAAGAGTTGTCCTGAAAACACCAGAAGTCACCTGCAGAAGAGCTTCTGAAGTGCTCCTGAAGACCTCAGCTTTTATCAGAAACTTGCCTTCCTTTTATCACGTGCCCTGGGAGGATCAGGCTGCCCTCATACAGCAGAACTGGGCCGCTCTTTTTGTCCTGGGCCTGGCACAAGAAGGGGTGGATTTTGAGCTGAGAGAGATTTCAGCCCCTAGTTTGTTGAAAAAAATTCTCCTCAATCAATCTCCTACAGCCTGTGATGAACCAGGTGGCTCCTCACTTGGAGCACCTTTAGTAGCAGTTCAGAAGATGAAGAACTTACTGTGGAAATTATGGGACCTGGACCTAAGTGCCAAAGAATATGCCTACCTTAAAGGAATTATTCTTTTTAATTCTGGTAAGTTTTCCTGGAAATCCCACAGCTGGATATGTGTCTGAAAGGACATCTGACATTCTGTATATAGACGATTGTTCATTTTTACTCATTTATAGAAATGTCTAGATATTTTCAAAATTTATATTCCATAACTTAATGATTGTCTTCATGAAGTAGTCTATTTAAGTCGTTTAAATGTGTGTAAGGGGTTACCCATTGTAAGCCAGGAGAGATTCTGCTAGACAGATTCTAAGTCATATGGAATTAACAGTGTCACTTCATGCTGGTTTTCAATTAAAAGGTAATTAATTCAGCTGCCTCATCTGTAACACAGAGAAGGCAAGATGGTGGTGTGAATATTAGGACTGTTTTAACAAGGCATCCTCTATAGAGAGAGCGCTGGAGAAGGTAACACAATCCACATCATCTGAATATCATTAATGATGCAGATTATGCCACGCTGATATTTCTTTTCTTTTATTGCTCCTTTGATGTATCCTTTTGGTATCTTTATATTCAAAGCCTGGAAAAGCAGTCATGAAATGGACTCAGGCAAGTGATTACATCCTTTCACTTCTGGTGCCAAGTTTAGCATTTTAGGAAGGAAGGTTGCCTAGGTCAGCACCACAGAGTGAATGAGTCATTAAAAGCCAAGCTCTAAGTCCACTAAAGTAAATGGAAAGACTTATTGACTCCAGTCCTCTTTGGCTCAGATCCCTGACTCCTTCCACTGCAGTCATTGCAGTTGGCTGCACTGTCAGCAGTGTGCTACAGTTGGGACTACACCAAAAGGATATTTGAAAGCTTCAGATATTTCATGACAGTTCTTGTGGTGAATGGTTTACAAGCTTCTCAAAGGCTGTAGTGGCTTTATATTTGCTTCCAATTTGGTTCTTAAGGTGCAAGGTCATCCAGACATTTTGTATTGTCTTGTGTGTCTATGGTAAAGCATCAAACCAGTGGTATTTGTTCCAGTGCAATTTCTTTTCTCAGTTTTTCACAATAATATCTGGCTGAAAGAAATCATCAGTTTTATCCAAAAACAATGAGAAGATAAATCTGTCATTTGCAGTGGCTCATACAGTTTTACTAGCAAGGATTTTCTTATCTCTGTAGATAAAATGTGATTTTCACTTTATGAAGGAGGAAGCAGGAGCAATGTTATGTTCTAGATTCATGATTCTTTACTACTTCATGCTGCCAGTTCAGTAGCCAAGGGCTTCAAGAAGACTCCCTGTCTTTCAGGTAGCTCTCCAGGTGCCTCTCTCCACGATTTCCAAAAGGAGGTTGGAGAACTTCAGTTAAGCCTGGCTTGATTCTACATGAAACAAAAAGCCACAGTCTAAACTCTGGACTGAAACAGATACTCAGGGCTTATACAAAACCCCCCTTTTTGTACCATTTTTTGCTGCAAATTAATTTGTAGAACTATCATTTTAGAGATTATTTTTAATGTTTTTTACACACCTTCCACCAAACTCAGAAAATGTTTTCTACATCTATGCAGACACATTTTCATCTGGCTTCTTAATTCCATCTTGGTACTTGGCCAAATTATAATATTTTGCAGGCCTTGGTCTCAGCAGACTTCAGGCAATCTCTGGCAGTGACAATGTTTAATCTTTCTCTGGATCTTGGAATGGCTTGTATGAGCTCATATCTGAATGTTTTAAACCCTGTCAGGACCAGCAAAACTGGGTGAGGGAAAGGAGAAGGCTTGGTGCAGACCAGCCCTGGGTTATGAGTGAGAGGTCAACAAGGCATCCAGAAATGCAGAAGCACAACAAGGCAAATGGTTGGGCCTGCAGCATGATAAACAAGCACAGCAGGACTTTCTTCACGCCCTAAGGAAACTCCTAGGACTTTCCTCTGGAGGCTGCGTGACAGGTAGGCAGGCAGCACAGGGTACGGACTGATCACAGTCCGTCTGGGCCAGGAAGCATTTGCGAATGAGGAAGTGTGCCCGGCCCTTCAGAGGCAGCCTTGCATCGAGTTCAACATCTGTAATAAATTCCAGGAGCCAGAACCATGCCTGCTCTTCCCAGGGTGCCTTAGCTAGGATTGCCTTGGGAGGTTAAGGTTCGCTCGGAAGGAGCCGAGCTGCAAGGTTTTCTCTGGGATTCAAGCGACATGTGGAAGGAAGGGGTAGCTGGGACTGTGCCACCATGCGTGAACAGCACCAAGAATGAGGTGAAAGGGCTCCCGTCGCTTTTAGCAGGGTCTGCAAAACTACTGCCATTACACAGTGAAGAGATGGAAGCAGTGAAAACAGCGGTTGTTACTACATCAGTGCCGTCTAGAACCCGTTCAGGGCTGAGACGGGGTTTCTGTTACAAAGGATGCTCTTCACTAGTTTTCAGCTCAGCGGAGAACATTTTTATTTAACTATTAGTGCAAAAGGTCATATGACAAGAGCTTGCCTATTACTTGCAAATAAAAGCACAGTTGATTATATAAATGGGGACCAAATGGGAAGTTTAAGCAAATTTGTGGGGATATAACCAATTTCAATTTCATCTTGAACACAAAAAATCTTGACAGCTGCATTTGTGGGATAGTTCTAACACTTGGAACCATCATTACAGCTTGCAGCTAATTGTATTCCTTGGGGAGAAGATGACTTTTTCAGCCCTTCTTTTCTGCCTAGCCTGGTTGCAGGTTTTGCTGAGGCTTTTTCTCCTCTGACTGTTGCCTAGAAAGAACAGAGTTGCTAGAAACTGGTGAAATGCTAGCCACAGACTGAAGAAAAAAAAAAACAAAACAAAACCCACAACTAGGTTGCTTGTGAAAGACTGCTCAGATCATTGAGACCCCAGCCAGAAGCCAGTCCCTCTAAGAGGTACTAAAGGGGCCTGCAGTATGTGGCCAGGAAAAGGAGGTGGTAGCAGGAGAGGCAGAAGCCAAAACTGAGGGGTCCATGCCACATCATTACAGCCTGCAGCAATGGCAGCAAAGGAAAGCTGGGTGGCACAGCAGTGCCCTCACTCACATGGGCATGCACGGCAGGCAACGGGCTGCGAAGAGCTGTGTCACAGGGGAATCTCACCAGAAGCAAAGGATAAATACAAAGTGTCCTTTGAACTCAGTCCTCAAATCCACCAACAGTCTTGATGGATCCCCAGTATATGGCCGGGGATCAAGACCATGCCTCTAGAAGCAATGATTCCATATAAGCAATCATGGGTCACTCCGCTTCAATGGATCCTCGCTCAGCGAATGTTTAAAGTTAAGCCCATGCACCAGCACAATGCATAGATTGGGCTAAGGAGCAGAGGGTGGGTCCTGAGTCTGTCAGAACAAACCAACATCCTATGCAAGGTACAATAACTTAATTTGTTAAACATACAATAATCTACAGAAATGGTTAAAATAATTCTTTTGCAGTTTGTTTTATAACAACAATTTTCTTGTAACTTTTTCCCTTGTTAAAAGTAAATGGATTCATGTGTGTAACAGCCTTAATAGTTTCAGCAAAGGCCAAATGTCAGCCTCATATTTGAATGGGTTAATTAGTACTTTAAATCGCGAATTTTTGTGATAGTACCAAATGTTATGTCCCTGTCCTTAAACAGAGTTTCTCTTCTTACTTGCTGTTTTTACACTGAAGCTGCTTTGGATGTAGCTAGCGAAACAACTGGGTGTGACTGAATACACCATTCCTGGAAAGAAAACACGTTTAGGACTGCTCAGTTAGGAACCAATGGAGTAACTGGAGGCTTAGGGCTGCGTGAATATGCTAAGCAGAAGCATGGCTCAGATATTTCTTCTTTCTCTGGAGACCTTCAGGGCACATACAGATGGCGAGCTGAATAAAAAGGCAATAAAGAACTTGTGTGTCCGGCTGTGTGTGTATTCCTCTAATTCCAGCAATCAGAACGGAGCGGTGATGTTGCCTTCCAGCAACTTCCTTGCAAGCACAGGGACACGGATGGTCAGGGTGGAGGTGGGCTGCTGCAGATAGATAGATAATCCCACAGGGACTGCAGGAATCTCTGCTGTGGACCTCCCTCTTCACGAAAGGCTGAGGAAGGAGAGGACAAAACCTGAGGGTGTAAGTACCTTTCTGACCTGAATCCCTACCAGAGCGTCTTCAGGTGTAGTTCAGACCGCAGGTGGAGGCTCCCAGGGAGTCACTACAAAGCCTCAGCTCAGCCTAGGAAGCGCAGACAACAGCAGGAGGATTCAGTGCAAGGGGCTGGACTCCAGCGTGCTTACAGTGTTGCTCAGTGTTTATTCAAATTATTGAACTAACCATATCTTCTTTTTCCAGAAAGTACATTAAAAAAGCTTAGGTTGTTTCTAGAGAAAAAAAGTACTTACTGTAAGCTAGACAGCCAGACATCCATTATCACCAAGGGCAAAGAACAAACATGTTTACTCAACATTCCTTATTTTACTTTGTGTTTTGACAGGACGGCATGTCCTAAAATGTCTTCCCTATGTACAAACACTGCAGCGGGAAGCTCAGGAAACTTTGATGACGTTTATCTCGATGATGTTCAACAGCCACCTAGGCAGGTTTGCATGGATTCTTCAGCTACTTGCCTCTCTCCGTGACATTGACGCAGATGTTATTGAAGAGCTCTTCTTCAGGTCCATCTTGGGAGAGGCCACCATAAATGAATTACTTTTAGAAGTCCTGTATATTAAGCCAGATGGGCTTTGAAAATAGGTGACCTCTGCACTCAAATAACTAATTCTGAAGAGATGAGAGACTTTTATCAACGTTAAACATATTTTGGAGAATGTATGTATTTTGAAGAATTGATGTATCTTTGTAAGCCCTATTTATTTTTTGTATAGATATATAATCATGTAAAATATAGAATTAAATGCTGTGAAATCTAAACATTTCATGAAACTGTGTGTTTTCAGAAAGCTTCAGTTGACCATATCCAAACTCTGCTCAAGAGGCCCAGCATCACCTGTAGTCATGCTAAATTCAACCATGTTATTTCTATTGAGCATCTTTGTAACTGCTTAGAACTGTAATATGTGCTTGGGGCTTAGCGGAGTTTTTGTTTTCAGGAGAAGGAGGAAGAAGGACTAAGTGAGCCGGGCCTGTTTAATCTGGAGAAGAGAAGAATGGGAAGAGATTTGATTAACATGTTCAAGGCGTGAAGGGTGATTGTAGGGAGGATGGGGCCAGGCTCTTCTCTGTGGGGGCCGGTGACAGGATAGGGGTAACGGGTGTTAAGTGGAAACCCAGGAAGTTCCACCTCCATGTGAGCAAGAACTTCTTTCCCGTGAGGGTGACAGAGCCCTGGCACAGGCTGCCCAGAGAGGCTGTGGAGTCTCCTTCTCTGGAGATCTCCCAAACCCGCCTGGATGCCACCCTGTGCCACGTGCTCTGGGTGTCCCTGCTGGAGCACGGGGGCTGGCCTGGATGATCTCTAGAGGCCCCTTCCAACCTTAAGCGTTCTGTGATTCTGTGAAAAGGGGCAGTGGTAAATTTTGTTCAGTTTACTGCCGTATAAAAGGCTTATCACTGGTAAGGTAAGGATAAATTCTTCCTCTTCTTGGCATGGCATTCCCTAATCCTCTCCCCTTCTCCTTTCACTGAAAACTCCAGTCCTCGGCTGTGATTGCTGGAGCTCCCGCTTCCTGCCTCCTCTCCTGTCAGGTTCCCTTTCTACACCTGGCACTAAACTTTGGGGACTCCTTCTATTCACAAAGTCATTCCTCGACCAAGAACCAAACAATATAGACATAAAAATCCATTGGATAGACAACAGCCATTGTTTGTGACTGTTTCCAGGATGTGAAGACTGAAAGCTCCTATGTTTAGCAGAACTAAAAACAGCTTCCTACAGATTTAAGATCTTTGCCCCTTAGCCCACCCTGTACCCTGCTGTAATCGCCCTAGCTTCCCTCCAAACAGATGGTAGATGTTGTTCCTTGGACAGCAGAAATGATGAAGCATGGTTTCCTGCAGTTGTGTGCCATCTGTTCCTGCGTCTCCTGCGACCGTTCCATGTCTCCACAGCAAGGCCACAAGGGCGAGCCTGCTCAACCATCAGAACAAAAACAACACTTGAGTTGATACTTCAGCTGCAGTAAAGGTAGAAGCTTGTATCTCTTTCCTCACTCATTCAATGGTTTTCATGAAACCTGTAGGAATTTAATCAACTTTGAGTTTTCCAGCAGAGGATCAAACCTAATTTTGTTTGGCAAGGGCTAATGGTTTGGCTCAAACTCAGCAAATGGGGACTGACAAAAAGGTAGGCAGAAAGGAGAACAGAGATTATGATAATTTAATCAGTTTATTAGAAAGCCAGACTAAAGTCATAACAAAATCTCATATCTCATATACATCAAGACATATATACATACATATTCAAAGGATTTGCAAAGAATGACGGTCAAAAAGACAGAAGTTCATATAAATAAATAAATGTTATATATTAAAAAGAGTTTCCTGGGAGACAATGGTATTGCTACCAGTTAGTGTGAGAGCTAGGCTTGTGGACACTTGCGCGTTTAGCCTCGCTGATGACATAAGTAGGGCTTTCACTCAGAGACTGCTCTGCTTTTGCAGGTGTTGACTTTTCTGAAACACTGTCTAGCAATATTTTTAGAGCATTAGAAGAAACCCATGTTTTCAAAATCAAAGGTGAAAAAGTAAATTAAATTTGCTTGTGAAACCTTAGTGCAGTCTTCTGAATGAAATCGTAAATTCTTTTAATGACATGTTTACAAATTTCTGTTGTTTTCTTCCAGGTCTCCCTGCCTTACTTAGGACAAAGAACAGCCTGTGCTCTGGGAGTTATGACTGTGCAAGGGAGGAGACATTTCCTAGGTCACAGTTACTTTAGCTACCAGAACCAACACTACAGAGCCCGGATTACTACGAGTCTGCAGTGACAGAAACAATGATCTTGCAGTTAAATCCGATAAATGATACCTCAGAGAGTGTCATTATTCCAGTCACTTCAAAACGTTATGTGTCCCAGCACAGGGCTGCTATTGATAATGTTATTTCCCTTTCCTAAAAACACAAGCAAATCCACTCTGCCCCAGACTCAGTCAACAGCATCAAATGATGCGCTCTTAGACATGAAGCTAGTCAGAACAAAACCTGGTGAGAGCACTAACAGCAAAATCAGTATTTTCAAATGCAGATCTCTTCATCTGAGGTCCATGTGTGGAGTCACAACATACTTCAAACTCAAGGTGCAAATGATAACGCACACAGAGCCTGCACTGTACCTTGCTTTGCATTACACCTACAGTTCTCCAAAGGCCTTCAGGGAGCCCTGACACTGCACTGAGTGGCCTGTTGCTCACAGCTTTGCCAGGCAATCCAAGGTCTGAATTGGGTTGAGGAAAGAACTGTCTTCCAGATGTGACTGCCTAGGGCAGAAGATACACTCTGCAGGAGCTCTATGTGTTGCCACTACATGTGTTCAGTGAATAATGGATTTCAGTCTCTTTACTGTCTCACTCATGTTAAAACTACACTGAGCTGAATTTCTTCTGGAGTTCTGAGAAGCCAACAACATATTAATAAAAAGTCTTTCCTGTGCTTTTTTTCCTCTTTTTCTTTCAAGTTTTTGCTTAACGAAACTGGTATGGCAAACTGCAGCTGTATCATATTATATGGAAATGTTACTTTTTTTCCTTTGGCAATGTGTCTCTAACATAAACACATGGAAAAACCTGCAGTAGGACTATCCAGGCAAAGACATGTGACAATCTGTGGCACCGTTCCCACCAAGAGCACCAGAACAGAGTTCTAGCAAAAAAATGAAAAACCTCTCAGGGCTGACTCCCACTGGAACTGAAATCTGCATCTCTGAGAAACGCTGAGCATGAGCGTCCTTAACTCCTACAGTCACTAGTAGTGGAATTGATCTCCCAATTATCCTGTGAGGTGTCAAGCAATCAAATCTTCGTCTGCAACTGTCGTTACCTACAGAAGCTGCTGGCTATGTACATTTCCTATATTTTCACTTATTTGTCTGCTTAGATACCTAAATCTTACCCCCTCAGACCTGCTGTATTTCTGATATGTAAAAATTCCTTATTCCTAGCTGGATTTAGGGGAAAAAAAAGCCCTTCAAAACAGCTTAGAATCAGAGCTTCTAAAAGAATTATGAAATTTCTTGTCCTTTTGACCACCAGAAGCAGCCTGCCCTAGGGTCTTAGGAGCCCAGGGGCTACCTCCTGCAGTCAGATTTAGTCCATCTAAATGCCTATTGCCCATTACTATGATCAGTAACAAAAACTGGCAGGGCAAAGTGTCTTTTCAGGGCTCCTCTCTCCCTGCATGGGGGAGCTAGGGGATCTGGACAGCCATCTCAGACTACCTATTATATTAGATGCCTGACTTTTAGATAACTCAAGTTGAGACAGATCAATCCCACACTATAAAACTAACGTCTGAATCTTGGCAAAACAGTTAGTAACAGTGGCACTGGCCATGCACCAGCTGCATTGATTTGGTTTTGTTTAGTTAATATAAATATAGGGTAAGTAATCGAGGTGTAGGTCATTTGTTCCTCTGAAGTAATATATCTGCCTTCTATCCTCTGGAATGACTGCTGAGTGCTTGCAAGAAAGGAAAGGCTGCATTCTGATTTTCAGGATTTAGATCACGATAAACCGATGGTGAGGTTTCAGGTTTAGAATAGAACAACTCCCAGTTCAATGGATATGTTTTTTTTTTTTTTTTTTCTTATTTGGCAGAAGGGTTGCACAGAAATGAAATCTAAAACAGACCTGATGAAAACGGTGAATGCTGTTGGTAAGTCATTTAATAAATAACCAGACAAAGCTCTTGACAGTTCACAGCGGGAAATAAATCTGTTTCACACAGGGTGGAGAGAACAATATGACAGATCTGCATTTCAACATATTGTATGCATTAATTTTCATTGCGTAAATCTTTATTATTCTCTGCCACCTAACGGTGTAGCTGGAAAATGACAAATCAGTAGGACAATTCTCAAGTTATGTTACTTCTAGTAGAATTGATTTTATATATTTATTTGAATACAAAGAAAAATCACAGGTGAAAATGTGAATAACTGTGAGATCCAGTCTGTCTAATTTAGTCTAAATGTTAGGTATGAGTGAGGCTTTCCTCCTGAATCAAATGCCTTTGCTGCCTATAGGCTCACCAAGAGAGATGTGGTACTTCTGAAAAACATGTTGAGAGAGATTTTGTTCATCTAACCCAAATTTAGGCAAAGGTTTGTCACTTGTGAAGCAATTCCTTACATAAAAATTGAAGGAATCAACACACAGCACTTCTGCTGTTTTTTAGAATGAGGAACAAAAGCAGAATCAAACTTAGATGTCTTCACAGTCATCTGAACAACACCACGTGCTAAACATTCCTGCTTTGAGTGATAACCACCGGAACTGGCAGGTACTCAGCACAGAGGAAAATCTGTAGTGAAAGCAGCACATAGAAAGGTATAGTCATTGTATATTAAAAATAAAAATGCATCTTAATTATTTTTGCCAGGCTGAAAAATGCACTGCATGCAGGGGGAAAGAAAGAACAAATGCAGTCTTTTTAAAGACTGCAATTCTGCAGATACGTGCCACACTGACTGCAGTGTAAGAATGTGAATAGGATCAGTAGCCTACACTTTCATAAATTGTCCTAGGAAAATAGCTAGAACACCACTCAACTGCAAAGGTGATCAAACTAGATGGGACAAGAATGTGGAAAGAAAGGAAAGAAAACCATGCAATCTGGACTAAATTTAGGAAAACTGACAGCCGAGTAAGGGAATTTGCTTTAATATCAACAAAGTCTTTTGAATACAATCCATTTTTGAACAGCTTTGATTATTTATACCCTGAAAGTATGGAATACAGTTCCACACTTCGCGAACTAAGTTCAATTGTATCATGTTTGAGAGCAATGAAGTGTGGGTCTGGATAACTGCCTTGAGCAATACTGCTTATCCGGCCATCAGGGTGTAAGAAACTCACGTAATCAGAAGGTGGTTTCCTTAGATCATTATTTAAATTATTACTTAAAGCCAAGTAACTGAATAGAGCCATATCTTCTGAAAGAAAGGTAAAACCAGGAGCAGTGGATTTTCCTTTCTTATCCCTTTGTGACATGTTTTGACCTCTACAGATGGTAAGATAGGCTTCACTTTACTATTACTTTAATCGGAGATGTTATCAATCAGAATGAAAAAAGCAGATAGTCCCCCAGTAATTATAGCAACAATGATACAGAATTTTATGTAACATCTATATATTGAGGGTAAAATGCTTCATGAAGGTAGCTCATTCAAACAGACAGGAACACTGCTCTGTGCTCTAGGGAGACAACAGACTACAGGGAAACAAGGAGACTTTGGGCTAGCAAGTTCCGGCCTCAAGTGGAGCCATTGTACCTTTTATTTGCCTCCAGTGCTACTGTACCTTTTATCACTCCACTGCAAATTGCTGGAAATTCCATTCCACTGGGAATTGCTATTATAATCAGGGGTCAAAACTGACCAATAAGCAGCAGTGTACTATCAGAATATCAAAAAGGCACCCTGGTACATTTTATATATGAGCTACAGGATGGATTTTTTTTAATCAATAATCCTGAATTCTAACCCCAGAACTCCTCTATATTTGCTTTTCAAACATAGCTTATAACATTAGGTAACTGGTATCAACGATTCAGCTCTCAGCTCTTTTCTGCACCTGACTGAGATTTCTGGCATTCTTTCTTTCATCTGTTAAATAGCAATGTCTTCTTGTTAGTGATGAAAAACAAACATTTTAGAACTGGAGTATAGTAATAATACGATTATTTCGGCATGACCAACCACTAATTTCAATAACAAGATCACAACTTCTATGTGAGCAATAGTATATGTTTATTTGAAGAACCAAAACAATGAGAATCCAGCATGTTTTCCAGTAAATTGTTTCAACATTTGATTATCCTCAGAATAAAAATATGCTCCTTTTCTTTGCATATAAGTTGGATTTCACTATGCATTTTCAATATTAGAATTATGAGCTGTGAATATCAGAAATCTCTTCCCTGTACAAGTTATTTCTATATTGGGCTGGAAGCACAGTAGCAAGTAAATGTTAAAAACATGCTGTGGTTACAAAGCTATTAAAGTTGATCAAATTAGACAGAAGAGTGGGATTCTCTTCCAGTAATTATGAAACACCAAGATCTTTTAAAAGAAAGTTGAATAGTGTCTCTGCAGACAGCTCCTCGTTTCTAACATTGCTTCACTTAATAGTTAATGTGAAGAATTACTTATTAAAATACGATTGTCTTTAATTTGGGTGTGATCATTCTGGTAAAATGGTTAAGAGTCTAAAAAATAATTGGGGAATAAATGCTTAATTACTACCCTAGTCTGAATGGGAAGCATCATCTTAACACAGAGGCTGGTGATTTAACTGGATGCTCCCTCATTCTTCTGCAAGCAGGTACAAAACTGCTCCTTCAAATGTGTGCTACTTGAAAGCTACTTTTCTTTTCTTTTTTTTTTTTTTTTCCCTGACATCTGGCAGACCCCAATTTAACTGGCTGCAGACGTAATGCTTATTGATCAAAATCTAAAAGATTTTAGATATAACTCCAAAAGAATCACTTTGGTACTAACCTGCAAGATGGGCCTCAGTGTTTGTGATGCATAAAATGAATTTGTTCACGGAGTCCCTTCCACAGCAGCAGAGCCATAACATAGCATTATAGTGAGAAGGGTGCTCATTAGCTCACCTACTAGGAGGATAAGCTGATGGACTTTTAATGTGGGGAGCATGCTGCAATGAACCACTAAGCAATGAGAACTCAGAACACCACTATGGCATAACAGAATTTATAGGGTAAGAGCAATAAAACTATACTCAAAGTAACGCAAGAGAAATTACCTGGAGGTTCATCAGCCAGAAACATGTGATATAAATAAAACAACACATGCTTGGAAATGTGACAAGCTCAGAAGATTCAGCTACAAGTCATGTCCAAATTTTGAGGACAGTACGATGGACATGGGGCCGTGTGCTCACAACTAGATCTATGCCAATCAGAAGTAGCTCCACAGCCTTCAGAGAGTTACGTCTGAAGAATGCTGGCACAAACAAGCGCACAATCTAGTCATAGAATCATAGAATCATAGAATGCCTAAGGTTGGAATGGACCTCTAGAGGTCATCTAGTCCAACCCCCCTGCACACGCAGGGCCACCTAGAGCAC
>JAWLRI010000700.1:2169367-2200938 GCA_034781795.1 Crypturellus tataupa | reverse complement strand
TTGTTCTGTCTGTCCTTTTTTTTTTTTTTTTTTTTTTTTTTGTCAGTGCTCAAAGAGGTGTAATGCCCAAAGCTTTCCATGGTGCTTTACACAAGGCCAAAACAGAACAAAATAGTTTTCATAAAATTTCTATGTATCTTCCCTACATGTTGTGGAGTCATATTTGTAGCTTTTGTCAGCAGTGCAGTCACAAAGACATGCTTTAGTCCCCAAGTTCTTCCTCCTTTTTTGCTGTGTAGCCAGAAATTTCCTCGTTTCCAGATGGCACTTGATAAAATAAAGACCAGTAAGAAAACCTGCATGTCTCATGTAGAATAAAACAAAGTCAATTTTGGATCATTTTCTTTAAGGTAATTCTGAATTTTGTCTCTGACTAGAGACATACTCTTGCTTGCAGTTATTAAGAGATAAGAAATAAGCAGCTTCAATTCTCTTCACTCCTTTTCCATACCTAAAGTGAGACTACCTCCCTGGAGTAGAAAGGGTGCAGGGTGCAGTACGTATGAACGTTTAAGTGTGAATTAAATTCTTTGCTCACCCTGCTGTATTCAAATATATAGACTTGTTTCATAAATAACAGCTGTTCTGATACAGCCATAAGCAAAAATAAGCTTGAGAGGATTTTTTCCTCCAAACCAGATTAAAAAAAAAGTGTGAAATGGATCAGGAAAAGATCATAAAAGGTAATTAGCATATGGCCAATCTATGCAGAATATTTTGTTGCAAATTGGAAAATGACAGAAGAAAAAGAAAATAAACAGAAGAAATAACATTTGTGTTGAATGCCATTGATGCGGGAGGAGTTGTATCAAATATTTCCCCTGTGGAAAATCTCAAACACATCAAAAAGCAAGTGACTTAAGTGCATATGAAACCACAGTTATAGCAGAAAATAACATCCTTATGTCTGGGACAACTCACCCGCATCATTTGCAATTCGATGGATACTTTAAAAATGATTTTATTTATCACTTCCATATTTGTTTTCCTCTACTTTTGCTCTGCCTTACAAAATTAGATCCCTGTCAAACACAGGAGTACATTTTGGGACAAATAACTGGCATAGGCTGTTCTTACCTGTCCTTCAGTGATGCAGATTCCATAACCTCCCTACCTACAATGTCCTTGTACTGACTTATTCTTTTGGCTAGAAGCTTTTTCTAAGTGATTAGTCTTCTCTGGACTCAACTAGTTCCTCTAATTTAGGAATGTTGACTATCTAAAACTGGATGCAGTGCTGTAGCTGCATCTTACTGACTAAAATGTGCTTGCCTTACAGGCTTGCTGTTGATATATCATGAAAATGCAAACTTGTCTTGCAGTAGTAATGCTTATTTTGAGTGTTTGATCCATTATAATCCATATGTGCTCTTCTGCAGAGCTTTCTCTGTTTGTTTCAGGAGACACTTCATTCTCAGAAAATGAATAATTTGCTTATAGTCCAGTAAAAGATTTCAGAATTTTTTTATTTATCTGACCAGGAGGCGTCTGTACCTATCTATGCCCAAGGGACATCCTTTTATGGTAGTCAGTCCTTGCAAGAAAAAGAGCATTAAAATATTTGTAAGGCAATTATGCGCTGCAGAAAACTTCTGGAGGGAGGCTTTGTGTTCAAGTGCAATACGTAGGGGAGGAAGTCTGGATGCCAAGACAGGGTTGGCCCCAGTTTGTTAGGGTATTTGGTGAAGTCAGCATCCAAAATGAGATTTGTGGTGAAGGACTGGCTATGCTTATAAAAGTTGCTTAATGTCCTGATGGCTTTTGCTCAGATGAAATAGCAGGAACCTTTTGAAGCTGAACTGATAGACGCAGATATAATGTGGCTTTTCCAAAATTTTTGAATTGTGCTTCCAAAAATCCATAAAATACTTTGTGTTTATCTTGTCAAGCTCCTGTTGTTAATGAGTTTAAGCAGTTGGTAATTGTAGAGATTCTCAGCAAGCTACTACCAAGGGAGTAGAGATGTGTTAATGGAGGTTCTGGGTCTATTACTATAGTGCCAAGCCTTCCAGTTTAAGGTCAAGAAAAAGCTGAATGTGACCAGAATAGGCTGGTTGGGGTCTTGTAATATGGTGTGTTAATGTATAAAAATATGCTTTCGTGTTGTTTTATTGACTAGATACTACTTCAACAGGTGGGGAGACACTCTGGGGGTTTCCTGTGAGTTTTTTATCAATAAACATGGGGACTTTTGGATACCTTAAGACCATAGCAATAAGCTGTTATAATGAGAAGGAAAAGGTCAACCTAAAGCAACACTAGAAATAAGTAATTAGAGATTTATTTCATAAATAGCTGTCTCTTCTGGCTGCAGCTCATTGCTTCGGAAACAGTCTGCAAGCTTAGTGGAGACATACTTCACTGCTTGCATATTCTACTTGTCCTTATTAGCCTAATCCATGCAGTAGAACAAAATAGCACCCAATTTTAGGCATGTTGGGTTTAAACTGAGGGGTGGAAGATCTCACTCGGCCTTAAAATGACTAGTTGGTGTGCATTTAACATTCAGTAAGATGCAAGAAGTCTGAAGTTTTGTCCTCTTGACTGCATATAGATAGATTTGAGCAGAATAATGTTGCAGCTTTCTTGTCTGGTTCTTCCAGAGCCATTTGGCAAGATCTGGATTTTGTTCTGATTTATATAAATGTCTTTTTTGAATGGTAACATCTGGAGAACGTATTCCAGACTCATTACACAATAGTACATGTTGTTCATTTTCATCTTAAATCTTAAGAAAAGAATTGGCTATTCACATCTAGAAAAAATGTTTGAGAGCTTAGTACAATGTAGGATGTCTTTTTACCTTGTATGTATGGGATATTGAAATAAATTTCTGATGTGTTAGGGCTTTATGATTAAGTTTACTTTTGCTTTTGACTTTTACGTAGCTCTAATGTGTCTGCTGTGAAAACAAATGCTTAGCTTTGGGGAGTCAGTAATTTTTCTTATGTTTCTAACTGCATGTTGTATACTTCAGTGTGTTTGAGGAAGAGAAGGAGGAGGTACTTTTTAATGTAGAGGCTGATTAGAAGCATGTAGGTTGAAGTTTTAGTATAGAGTCTTAAGAAAGCTATTCTAAAACATTTTGAGATGTTCCAATATACATCACTGGACAAAAAAAAAGCAAGCATTTCTGAGCACTCCTCAAATTGGGATTTTGTATTAGTAAGTAATTCCATTTAAACATTACAAATCATATTTTAGTAGTATAACTTCAAGGAGAATATAGCTTTATTTATTAAGGAAACAGAGTGGAAGCTGTGAACATAGCTAGCTTTTGCAGTCTGTAGTGATGCCCACATTTGTGAGCATAATTCCAATGTTTTGTTTTAGATGTCAATCTGCCTTTACTATTCCTTAGGTGGAGTGAAGTGATTCTCACTTTGTACTCAACTAGGACTAAATTGATTTCTCTGTTTTTTTTCCTGCCTCTGGGAGAGGGTGGTGGTAAAAGAGTGGTAATTATCAGTGCTTCAGTTGAGGAATGCTCTGAATTTTCTTGGAAGCAATCTTTTAGAATTCCAGAAGGGACAAACCGTGTAAGGCCATCTCTAGAGTCCAGTAAGCAACAGTCAGGCAACAGAAACACTTTGAAAAGCAAAAAATTTTGGATCTTGCTAACAATTTTAGTTTAACTTGATTCCACTAACCAGCTAATGTAACAAGGTGATAATTTATTATAGGGAATTTTGTTTCGACTGAATATGTGGAAATATATTAAATCCTCTTAATCTGACAAGGAATTTTCACAGAAAGAAAAGTAGTGAAGTGGCAGATAAAGATGCATTTATAGATTTCTTACCCTCCCTGTGCCTGTACTCCGCGTTACTGACAGATGAGGTGCGTTATGGACACGTGAGATGCTTGAGATGTTGCCCACCGCTGCAAACTGTTAATGGGCAGGCACACATTGTTTCTAATTAGTATTAAATCCTTGCTGCTCTCTTGCTGCATTTAAAGTAGTGGCTTCACAGTTTGCAACTGGTCCAGCATGCTTTCAAATTTATAATAAAATACTTATATATGACAGGTGCTGGAAGAAGGTGCCTTGTGTTTTTCATGGTTTTGAGTCTTCCTTGCTTTGTCATCCAGGTGGTGTACCCAGGCTATTAAAGCAGGATTTTTATGGGTGTTTGATAGATGTCAGTTTTAAAGCTTAATTAATAGAAGGGAGCGTTCTGTAGGAATAGCTTGCAAGTCCACTCCGCATTTCTAAGTGCTTTTTCTGTAGCAAAAATTTTTGGTTGGTGAGCAAAGGATACAGTTCCCTGTATGAACTTGCATTCCTCAGTGCAGCTTGGTGTAGAGCTTTGTTTCTTTACGCTGGCAGTACTGATTATATGAGCTAGATCTGAATGAATTCAATGCGGAGAGTAGACTACCTGCACAGGCAACACTAAAGAGAAACCCTGGAGAAGCAAATCTGCCACTTTGATGTGAGCGACTAGGTGAATATCTTTCAAATACTGTGGAACCAGATTGGTACTGTTCAGTTAGTATCATAAAATGCTTCTATCAGCAGCATAAAAAGTACATAAAAAGTTTTGAACAGTCAGCATGTCATCCTGCTTGGGATATTCATGAATCATTGAAAAATGAGCTGGAAGAGACCTGGGAAGGTCATAGGGTTCAAACGTGTGCTGAGGGTAGAGCCAGGTTAGGTTGCTTGTCCAGGTGAGTTTTGAATATCTCCAAGAATCTCCAAGGATGGAGGTTCTACAACCTCTCTGGCAGCCTGCTTCAATGTTTGATTAGTGCTGTGGGGACCTTTCTTTTTCCTTTCATCTAATCAAAGTTTCCTTTTTTGCATCATCCTTTCAGGGGTGCCTGAAAATAAATCTTGACATTTTTAAAATACTTTCTTTCTGTCCAATGTGGAGGAGTTAAATGATAGATGTACAAATCTACAGACCATCAAAAGTTGTATAAAACTCAAGCCCTCCTGTTTTCCCCTCCTCTCTAGGAAGGGAGCAGATTCCACAATATATTTTGTCGTTACTGCTCAACTCGTTAGCTTTTGTTTGGTTACTGGTTTGTCATAAACAGCAGGAAGTCTGAACTGGGAACGAGTGCTAGGAAAGCTTTCTGCGTTTGCTTTAGGAAGGTAGATCTGCTGGTAAATTTTCTTGTGCTCTTCCCTGTCCAGGAGCCTTGAGCCGGAAAATTAAGTAGATGCTTAATGTTATTTTCCTGTTATTAACCTCTTAGGAACTTAATAACAATAAAGTAATAAAGAATAAAGTAACATCTAGCAGGGAATAAATACTGTGTTGTATTATAATTTATAAGCATTTTCTTGGATGCTTAAAGAAAAGAAAGAGAAACAGTTCATGCAAAGTCTAGCTTGAGTTGATCTGTGGGTAAAATGGAAAGACAGTATTTCTATGTGTACATTCTGTCAGCAATCCTCTAGAAAGTAACTTTCCTTCTTAACTTGCAGTTCAGTAGCTGCAAATCATAGGTGCAGCTGAGACTGGTCCCAGTCGTCTGATTTGCTAATACTGGAATGCAGCACTTCTCCTGACTCTTACACTGCAAAAAGATACCCTGCCAAAAGAGTTCTTTGAGGTTGTGGATTAAAAAAAAATGTAGTATTTTTTTTTCCTAAGGGCATCTTGGAGGAGAGGAAGTAAAAGTATTGAGTGCTTGGAAGAAAAATGTACCATCTTAAGAGAGTGGCGTATTGAGAACATTTGGAAATAAAACTGATACTTCAAATATTCAGGTCTGTTCAAACATAGGAATGCCTTGAAAATAGTAATCAGAGAAGACTTGGAAGTAAAAACTGACCTTTCAGCAGTTGATAATTTTATATTTGTTTGAATTACTCTCTTCAAAATCGTTGCTTCTGTCAGTGGAACGAATGAAGTCTGGATAAACCTGGGCAGTACAATGGTATTTAGAGCTTCTTAAGAATACATAATTTTTGGGGTGTTGTTTGTGTGTGATTTTTTTTTTTTTTTTTTTTGTGTGGTGTTTTTTTTTTTTTTTTTTTTTTTTTTTTTTTCCTCAAATGGAAAATTAAGACTGCTGCAAAGAAGTGAAACTAAAGAAGATGATTTATGTGTCATTTGACCTTTATAAAAGTTTTTATGGATTGAGAAGTCTCTATCCCTTGTGGAAGAACAGGGCATGTTAACAGGGGCTTTGCAACAGCAAAAGTGGAAGCAACTGATTTAGTGCATGTGCATCTCTGTTCTGATCCTGTTTTCTGTCATTCATAGCTTTCTGAAATACCTTCCTTTGACTCAGCTCTGTATCTGGTTGTCAGAATGGGACTTTTGAAAAAGTTAAGGGAAAAGTGATCAAAGTCTGCCATGGATTTAACTGCTAATTAATCACAGATTGTATATTTTCTTGTTCAAAGTAAGTAAGTTCTGAGCTTTTTTGGAAACCGTAGGCTGTATGTGTGTGATTTTTGCAGAGAGATGTGTATGCTTCTCCTATAGCAAACCCAAATCATTGCACTCGACTTCAGGCTTTCCATGGACTCAAATGATAGCTAAAGCTTGACCAAATGAGTGTGAAGGGTTGAGCTGGTAAGAGGTATCACTGAGTCCTTGAAGGCTGGTGGGGACATTTGGGCAAATTAGGGGTTCTGGGCTCAGTCCGTGCAGATCTTCATCATGAGATTATGAGAAGTTGTGATATACTTATGAAATCCTTGTCATTTCATTAGGTTGCTTTTCCACTACTAAGTAGATGAAATGGTCTATTTTAATATGGACATATCTGGAAAAAAAAAAGCTTTTCAAACGGCTCAGTGCAATTGTGTGCATAGATTCAAAACAGAAAGATAAAATGTCCTTGCATATGCAAAAAATATGCCTTACTCTTTGGATATGTACATTTTGAATGTGCACTTTCAGCAGGGAAGCTAATGTGTTTTCCTGGTGTTTGCCACAGAAGAGTGCCTGTTGGAAAATCAGCTTGAAGTTGATGACCTGTGACTGAGACTTAAATACAAGGAGTGTTAGCACAGATAAAATTAATATCAATTTAATACAGCAGTTTCACGTTGGGAGTTCTAAAAGAACAGAGATTGAATTTACTGGACTTGCAGTAATATCGGCTCTCTCACTTGTCATCTTCCATTCCTCTGGTACTAATTGTAACCCTTACTGTACCTTTAAAAGGGATTGTAGGATCTGTAAAGTGAGATTATTGCATAAATTATTGCATTTATATTTTTATTAAAACAGGCTTGTAGGCAGCTATCTGTGAAAATCCTAGATATTGTAGGATTTGAACAGTTCTCTAAAAGCAGAACTTGATCATTTCTATTTGAATTTTCTGTATAAAGTTATCCTCCAGTTAATAGCAGAGAAACTCATCTACTGGGACTTCCTTTTCTTTTTGGACTTTTGTTTCTGCATGTGCATCCATGATTGGTGCAGTTAATATTGAGCTTGATGACTTGACTTCTCTACTTGACTTTTCATGAACTTTTAAAATGAAAATTGATGATTAACAGGCAAATATAATGCTGCTTGGATATATTAAAAACGTATTTATTAACAAGAGTCAATACTGCCATTCTTTTCTTTAAGACACTTTAACAGAAGTGATGTAAAAGTGTCTTGGTCATTTTTTTTTTTTTTTTTCTATGTCAGCTGTGCCACCCTTTAATGCACAGATCTTTCAAGATAGGTTTTTAGGGAACAATGTGAAATTTATTGGAAATGGAGCCTTCGGTGATATGTTAGTGTATGGAAGGTTTGCTGTCATTTGAGTGTCATGTTTTTTGAAACTAAATTAAGACAGGGACATGTTTCACTGCAAATATTGAAAACTGAAATACTTTCTTCCTGACTGCTTGGAACAAATAAGGATGAAGCAGGCCAAAGCACTAATGTGCAGTAATCGTCTGCATATGTCTGCAAACGTGTGTTCTGTTAGGTTGCTATGAAACTCCGTATTTTTGGAGAACAAGAACGTGCCTGTAAGGCTGTCTAAAAGTTGTGCCCCTTAGGCATAGGGTCAGGGGTGACTCGTCCTTTTGTGGGGTACTGCATGTAGTGTTTAACTTGGTGTTAAACTTAACTTGGTGTTTGTCAATCCTGTCTTCTTCAAACACAGGAATTCAGAGGAAGGTGCAGGAGTGGGTTGAAAATTGCTTTTAATCAGCTACTGGTTTTCTTTCCCTGAAGTTTTTAATCCTGTCAGGTTTCCTTTTCTTAGCTGTGCTTTCCAATGTGTTTATTTCCTCGCTTACCATGCACCTAATCCTCCTCATTTTGGGGATGGAGATTTGGGAAGAATCATCCCTTTTCCACGTAGCCAGCTGTCAGGTTGCTTCCCTGCGTGCTGGGAGAAGGGCCCCAAGACGCTCAGGTGACCAAGGGGAGGGATGTGTGTGTGAGCCCTGGCACAGGCTGCCAAGAGAGGCTGTGGAGTCTCCTTCTCTGGAGATCTTCCAAACCTGCCTGGATGCCACCGTGTGCTCTGGGTGTCCCCGCTGGAGCAGGGGGGTTGGACTAGATGATCTCTAGAGGTCCCTTCCAACCTCAACCATTCTGGGATTCTATGTTCAGCCCCGCAGGCTCCAGGTCCCAGCAGGAGGCACGGCGCCCGTCTCTGGGGCTGATGCCCGTGGTTTCTAGTAACGCAGGGACTGCTCTCACCCGCGGTGAGAAGTCAGTGTGTGGGATTTGTGTCCGTTTGTTTGGAGTGGCTTGGTTGACGCATGCATTTCAGGAAATGTTCCTTCATTGATATGGAAATGAAATATGAGGAGACAGAGTATCTCTGGTTATTAGTTGGACTTCAGATGAGTGAGCAGCTTGCAAAGGGTGATATGAATGACTTGTTTATCATGATAAGCTTCCTTCTTGCAGTTTGAAAATGCATGAAAATCCATAGGCTTCATACCTTTAAGTTTTCCATGTTAATTTTAAGAAGTTGGTATTAGTTTTATTAACAATCTCCATAGTGTATAAGTAAAAATGTGTGGTTACAACCATGCCTTACATTTTTCAGTGCTCAGGAAAATTAATAAATTTGTTTTATTCTAATGATCTACAGATCTAAGGTCTTGTCTTAAAAGATAAGGTTTTATTAAAAACAACAACAAAAAACACCACTTGAAATTCTATCCAAGGCTATAGTTAGTTTTTCCTGCCTGATAGTAGACTAGTTGTGCTTTGTCAGACTTGTAAGAAAGAGTCAGTATCATTATTCTGCATGTGAATTCAGTAAAATAAAGTATAAAAATCCCTGACTAGTAGGGGTCTTGTTCAGGCAGTATTGGCTGCCCCTTTCTTTTGTTGACTCTGGGTAATTGTCTTTACCATTTCAAGCTCTGGCATTTTGAGCCTTTGGTTCTGAAAGTCTGAATTTAGGCCCTCCAAGTTTTTCATGTTATAACTGTCATGTTGTATTTCACATTTGCTTTTACTGGTTTTCTCTTCATTTCTTTTATCATACTACTTTGATAGCACTATGCTGTCTGTACTTTAGTATCTCAAAAGTGTTTTGGATGTTTTATATTTCAGATCATATAGAGGAATTGTAGTGTGGTAGATCCAAAATGCTTTTAAGTCAATGTACTTACTCCAAATTGGTATCGAACAGTCAGTGTAAAGCTTTTTATAGACTATTAGTTGCAATTCATTTTAGAGAATAGTTCAAATACGTTTTGGTATGAGCGGATGATATAAATGTATTTATAGAACCAATATATGATGTATTTCAGGTTACTGTCAAAAAAAAACCAAAGAGTAAGATTAAGTAAGCTTATCTGACTTTTTCTTTCTGGGCCCTTTTCAGTTCTCATTGTTTCTGTTCTTATTTATTTATTTTTATATAATTAAACCAGGCTTAACCAGGCTTACAACTGTATTTCAATAAGCTAGTATGTGTTAAAATGAAATTTAAGTAGGGAAAAAGAGAAGAGTGATTGAGTACTTTGGTATCAATATATTTTATTTTATTTTGAATTTAACTGAAGTTCTTATATCAGTCTCTTCTACAACTTAGTTTTAAGTGTTTTATGATTACTTCTGTAATCGGCTCTCTGGTTATCAACTTTTACCACTGAAGATTCCTGCTCCTATTGTCTGTTTTTAATTCCCTGATGTTCTTGATGTTCGCAGAACATGGCTGTATCAAAACCTCTGCCTGGCATCCTCTTTATTCTGTGTAACAAATCATAATTTTCTGTACTGACACTTCCCTTCTGTTATTTCACCAGACGCATTGCTTTGTGATCACAGTCAAGTTTGGCTCACGTGTTGAGGGTAACTCTTCCTGCTCATTTATTGTTCTAGTTTTTATTAGCTGACACTGGAATATCTCAGATCTTTTTTCTTATGTGATTGTAATCTTTTGCCAACTTGTTTTATTCTTATGGTATCTGTGTTGCATTTATGTCTTGGGTCCATAAATGCAATTTTGGCAACCTGAGCAGTGATAAAATAACACTTACTGATCAAGAATTGGTAGAACACGGACAAAGCAGTCCAGAAAGACAACATGCCCCCTTCCCTGTAGGTCAAGGATACTCCTCATGGGGTAGAAATGCTCTCCCTTCTGTCAGCTCTTTAAGAGAAGAAGTAATTCCTTTTTCATGCATGTTTTGAAACATTTTAATCGGAATCCTCAGGAGTAAAGTTGAAGAGTGTCTATCAGAAGTGAGTATAATTTATGGAGAAAATAGAAACAAACTATGTTTTATAATGAAGATCTTGCCTACCTACAGATATCTTGAAGCATTCTGTTGTCAAAAACAGCAGCACTAGGTGGTAGTATAATGACACCCTCATTCTCTCTTCATATGTCATTTTAAGTCTGTTGAATTATAGCCTGCTTTCAATCACAGTATCTACAGAAATTATTTATGTTTTTTTTTTTTTTTTTTTTCCTCTCCTCCCATAAGATGTTAAACAAAGTGGGGGTGACTCATACCTAGAAATTTCCATCAACTTACTCATATACATCTTGGGAACAGGAGATAGTTGCTTGTTCTACTTGTGGTGTTCTCTGATGCAAGATACTTTGTTGTGACTCAGAGGTGATCGGACTCATACGACTTGTCTGATGGACATCTGAATGATGAAATTTTGTTAATTACTGAGTTAGCTGCAGTAACACTCTTTTCTTCAATGACATTGGCAAAAGAAGAGAAAGCTAAAATGGTTAGAATTTAATTTCCAAAGACAAGAAGCAGTCAAGTGCACTTGTGTCTTAAAATTACAAGGTTGCTAATAATTTATGTTAGAAACAGTGATTTATGAGAAATGAGTAGAAGTTGTAGAAGTTCAGGATGGCAAAGTTGAGGAAGTGGTGTTGTCTTCCACCTCAAATCTTTAAGCAGTTTGAAAATATTTCTACTAAGTTGTGTGCAAAATTGTGGAGTATCCTGCAGTTGTGATAGCCAGTCAGAACTGTGATCGTTTTAGTAGCCTCATTGACAATGCCAAAATTTTAGTATCATTGGATGACTTTTATTTATTGATTGATTCAACCCTATATTAAAAGCGTAGTGTCTTAGCCGTGAGTTTGTATGAGTTTGCATACTTATCTATGTGCACATCAGAACAAATGATTTTCTTTGAAATGTTAATAAGAACACTGTGAGTTACATCAACTGTGGTTGCATTTTTTCTTTATTCTTACCTTCCTCAGAGCTGTTATGAGACAGAGTGAAAGAATTACTACTTATTGTCCCTAGACCATGAAAAAAAACCATCTGAAGTCATATGCTTAACAGCAGAGGATTTGTGCATAACTCCAGGCAAAAGATAGTGTTTTCCATTTACTGGTGGTATATCAAAGATTTTTGTCTTCTTTTGTAGGTAAAGACAGAGTTTTCAACACTCCTTTGTGTGAGCAAGGAATTGTTGGGTTTGGGATTGGAGTTGCTGTTGCAGGTGCTACGGCTATTGCAGAAATTCAGTTTGCTGATTACATTTTTCCAGCATTTGATCAGGTTGGTATGAATAAATAAAGTAAAAAACTCATGACTACTTAAGTTACTCTTCCAATACTACTAATACTTGTCTTTTATCTGCTCCTTCAGCAAATATATCCTCAATCATATTACTAGTATTTATACATGCTTTAAACAAACTGGAATGTACAGGGTCCAAGTTGAAGGGTGAATAAATAATGCCGATAAAAATGCAGTTTGAAGCCAGTGTTGTCTGGTTTGTTTTTATTTTTGGTTTTGTGGGCATGGTGGCTTGAGCAGACACAAATTCAGATCCCCTTCCACTTTATGCTGTTGCGTGACAGTTTGATAAAATGAATCTTTGAACTGGATTGGTGGACAGTATAGTGACTTACACAGGAAAACTCCAGGGCTGTAGGGCTACTCTTGAGACATCTAATTTGAGTGCTCTGCCTTGTTGCCTTGCTTCTCTTGGAAAATGCCTGCTCTTCCCCTGATTTCGCAGGAGTCTCTTGCTTTTGCTTCTGAATAGGTCCTCTTACATATATATTTATATCCCATGTTTTATAGAAGTTGATAGAGAGTTAAAGATAATGGACTGAATGTTACTATAGTATATGAAAAGCTTACTTTTTTCCCCAGATTGTTAACGAAGCAGCAAAATATCGTTACCGCTCTGGAGATTTGTTCAACTGCGGCAGTCTCACCATCCGAGCCCCCTGGGGCTGCGTGGGCCACGGTGCCCTCTATCATTCTCAAAGTCCTGAAGCTTTTTTTGCTCACTGTCCAGGAATAAAGGTAACAGTCACTCTTACTTCATTTTGATTCATTCGAGTGAAGGAGAATGGATAGAAGTTTCAAGTCATAACTTGTATCAAGACAAATATAGTAGCCTAGTATGCAACAAAAAAATTGCATCAAAATATGTTAAATGAAAACTATTTTTAACTACTTTTTAGTCAAGAGCTAAGAGTTTATAGTCATCACTGAAGTAATCTGAAACTAATTAGTACATTTTGTATTTTGTTTTGCACTTGAAAAACATGTTTTACTTTTCTTCAGTATAGTATAGAAGATAAAACCTAATATTAACTTATTAACTATCAAGTCAATAAATATGAGTTATTTTGTTATCTTCTAGTGGAAGGATGGGAGAGGAACCTGTCATCTCAAGCTAATACAGGTGTTCTAAGAGCATACTCTGCTGACTGTCCATTTTTCCTGAGTAAAATTTTGTCTATGGACTTGGACTTTTGGATTAATTGGAATCCAGTCCACTCGGGAGATGACTCATAGGTTGATTAATCTGCATGACTTTGAAGCAAAAATAGTATTTGTGGGTTTGGAGATAGGTGTTCATTGTATATCTGGCATTAAGATAGTGTCTATGTGTGATTTTTGGTGTTTCCAAAACTTCAGATTTTACTCTCAGGAGGGAGTTTGTAGTCCTTTCTACTGCTTGTTTTTCTTCCCTTAAACAAAAGAGCAAACATATGATGTCCAGAAATCTATGCAAACTAGAAGAACTAGATCAAAATATTATTATTCACATTTCATTTCATGGTATTTGAGAAACGGAATGCATTTTTTAGTCTTTGGGTGTTGCTTTATTGCACAGTATTTCATGAATATCTCATATCAACTTTTGACTTGAAAGTAACTCAAAACTGAAACAGAAGATTTCCCTGAAGACACTTTAAGGGATTCAGGTGCTTTAGCATCTTGTTCTGAAACTGCAGCAAAGATTTGATTCTGACTTTAGTTGCTGCTTATAAGAAAAATTAACAGTATGTGTTGGGAGGAAAATTTGTCAGTCCAGATCTGGAAAGAAAACAGGCTTTAAATCAAGTGACTTATTGCAAAGAAATCTTGGTTCAGAAAATGTCCATTAAATTGATTGTCCAATAATCCCTGTTCAATTGTAGACAGGGAAGAAGGGCAAGAATATAGGATTTTGTCTAAAAAGCACAATGTGGAGCATTCAGTCTCAATTCACCCAAGTATTATTGGTGAATATTTGTCTTTGTATTCTTATACTGAACTTGAAAAATATTTATCTAGGTAGGCAAAGCTAAACTACAAAATCTTCTACAATGTAGCTAAAAACATTTGGTTTATTGAACTTGTATAAGGACTGATATAGGAGAACTATTTAACTTCTGGTGTTCAGTGAGATACTGATGATGGATATAGCTAATACATGTGATCTTGCGGATCACTCTTAAATCTTTATACTGAACAAAATGATGGAATTTTTGTGGTCCAGTGTGGTGAGTAAAAATTCCTTTCTAATCTAGTACAATGTAGTGTTACTGTATAGTATAGATGTATATATTGCAAATAATGTTCCAGGTCAGCATCATATACTGTAAATCAGAGCTTTCTCAGGGATGAGATGAAGGGCGAGTGCGTAGAATCATAGAATGGTTAAGGTTGGAAGATACCCTTATAGATCATCTAGTCCAACCCCTCTGCACATGCAGGGTAAATATGAGAAAATATGGATAGGAGAAAAAGATGCTGGTGTGTGACTTGCTGGTCCTGCTCTGGAAAACTTGTGTTTTGAAGGAGGTGAAGAGAAGGTTGCTGAAGGCTTGAAGGAACCCAGAGTAAAAGTTTCATAGCTAAAGTGCATCTCGCTACTGCTAATAGCTGAGCCTCAAAATGGATGTAAAATTCTGAACTGATGGATCAATGCACAAATATTCTTGATGCACAAAGAAATATTTGGCTGCGTATCTTTTGAATATTGCATCTTTAAAATCCCATATTCCTTTAATTATTGCAAGGATGCTCGTTAATGCACTTCATATGTTTTTATATACCATTTATATACTATTACATTGTTTTTATACTGTTCAGTGTAGTTACTACTACTTTACCAATATATGAAACGTGTTCCATAGATATATGGTGGTTAATTCAGTGAACATTTTATCTTCATATTTGCAGGCCATTTTTCATATGTACCCAATCCTTGCAAACGAAGCTGTGGTGCAGGTGCCTGTGCTGAAGTCTCAAATCTGTGCATATTGTGTTCAAATTAGGCCATGTGTTTCAAACTGGGGAGGGTAGGATGCATCTTTGGAGAGGACAGTTTTCAAAAGTGCTTTGCTTCAGCGGTAGGCAGTTGGTTCAAGACTTCAGGTTGTGATACTATTTTTCCTTAGGCGTAAGATGAGGTTTAGATTTTCCAGGCAACGTAGCATTTTCACAACCCCAGCTATTCAGAAGGGGGATCCATTATTCGTGCTTAAGACCAAGCTTGCTGGAAAGGCAAGGGCTTTGGATCACTGTATCTTTGTCCACTCGTAGGGGCATTTCAATGGATGAAACTGTCTCCTCAAATTATCTTGTTTACTCTCTGTATTTCATTGAGAGATTGCACCAGGTTTTTTGCTCTAGCACCTAGAACTTTCTTTTTATTTCCAGTTTAAGTGTCCTGACTAACTTGTGTCTAACTTACCTGTTCTTTATTTTCTTATCTTCCAGTTACTAACAGAACTACTGTTTTTCTTTGATCTTCGCTTTGTTAGACTAAACGAACTAAGCTACAGGTTAAATAATTTGTGCAGCTCTTTTGGTACCAGTTTCCCTTCATTTTCTTTGAAAACATTCACACAAAGTATTCCAGCAGAGTTTCTAGCAGTACCTTCTGCAACAGGAGTAATACTTGGTTGTCTCTATTATGCTTTTTTGTAGTTATACTATACAGGATCTTAATCATGCTGTGAGCAAATAAATAGCTTCAGCTCTTTGTCTGGATTTCTGCTGCTGAGATTGAAATTTATAGCACAAATTTAGTGCTTACGTGTGTGACTATTCGCTATGTATTGTTAAGTTTCCTTTTGTTTTTGGCAAATCATATGATTACAGTCTTTTTCCTACCTCAGTATCTGTGGTGGCTTTCTTCTACATTATACACTATACGTTCTGTTTTCTGATTTAAATATAAATGCATAAAGCAAATACACTTTAAGACAGGAAATCATACTGAATGATGTTATTTGTGTATCTCCTTAGGCTATGTTAGTTATTAAATGCTTTGTTAAAGTGTAAATAGATCTCCCTTGTTTAGAAAAAAATGGTTATCAAATTAATCCATAATTACCTATTCTGTCGTCAAAGCAATCCTATTTTTTTTACCTGGCACTTACTCCAATATCTAAATGACATCTTGAGCCCCTGCTTACTGTTTTCCGCATTTGGTAGTTGTTTCAAGTAGCTTTGGACCTCCACTTTCCTGTATTAACTTTGAAGACCTTCCTGGCACTTTGAATCTTTACTCAAACAACTCAGGTTTGCTTAGCTAAAAAAAAAAATCTGTCATCTGTGTGTACCATTTGTATTTTACTGAAGAAATGCTTTAATAGTTTTTGAAGTTGACAGGCTTTCTTATCTTCAGACAGGTTCTTATCTACCTCAAAATGTTATGAAACCTGTGAGCTGTGCCTAATCTGAGGGAAATCCATTAAATACTTAAGTCATGCTACAGAAGTGAGCAGTTCAGGCCTCACTAATGAACAAAACTAAAAGTTAGCATGCATCATAGTAATGTAACATTTATGTTAATGCACTTTGTATCTAAGGGCTACTCAGTCTACATAATTTTATTGAGGGCAACCAATTACTGTTATTTTGTTTACTGCAGTGCTAATTGATAAGGTGTGTAGCAAAATTACATTAATTAAACTGTTTAAAAATATTTTTACAGGTTGTTATTCCAAGAAGTCCTGTTCAGGCCAAAGGATTGCTGCTATCATGTATAGAAGACAAAAATCCGTGCATATTCTTTGAGCCTAAAATACTTTACCGAGCTGCAGGTAAGAGATTTACATGCTGCATTTTCCAAAAAAAACATTTATTTTAGGCACATATGTCTATGTAGTCATAGCTAAATTGATAGAGTAGCAGAAGTAGTGTAGATGTTTGGTGGTTTTGTCCTTAGAGGGATTATGAAAACTGTGTAAGATTTATAAGTTTGAATGCAAAGATTGGTGAACACTTACAGTCCGATTGATGCCTAGTTAATTCTGGAACTGGAGTATTTTGTAGAGTTATGGGTTTAAAAAAAGCATGAGCAGAGCTAAAAGACATTACCCCATATCCAATGATGCTGTGGCTGTGTGTACCAATGAACAGGACATGAATATTTCCATTTGAGGAATATTTACTGTACAGAGAAGTGAGCATTTGATGGCTTGAATCATGCAAGAATAAACTATTGTTCTCGAATCATGCAAGAATAAACTTTCGTTAGGATGCTGGTGTTACGTAGTTGTTTGGGGACTTTTTTACTTGGGACAAGACAATCTAAACATGAAACAAGTTAAACTGTTTTTCTGTTGGTAATTCTATGTATTAGAAATTGCCATTCTTTTTTTCTTCCAGAACAACTAAACATCACCATTACCACAAAGTTAGTCTCTTCTGTCTGTTTCATTTCTAAAATCCTGAAAATGTGTCCCTTAAACAATAATCTGGGAAGAAAGCATGATTGGCTTTATTTGCTATCATTTGTTTTAATCATTGTGAACTTTTTGGTTGAAAGTAGTTTCACCAAATACCGTTGTGTGTGACACTTAACAGTGTAATCTGTTGTTGCTTGTCTTCATTGTAACAGTTAACTTGTGCTCTCTGGTTTATTGACACAGGACTGAGATAATGAATAAAAAATTTTGCCTATCGAGATATGCAGGGTGATTGGGTGAGCAACTGAAATACTGGGAAGATGGCCAGTAGTACAAGAGGGAGGGATTTTCAAAGCAAGTTAAAAGAACATCAAAACCATTGTCCATGATAAAATAGTTCCACTTTTTATTTCACAAATAAAGCCCACTGCAAATTTTCTCAAAATGGAAAAAATAGAAGAAATTACTGTCATAATTGTTCCTGTCAAATGTTCGCACAAATATACTACAAATTTGAACCTAATTCACTAAACTTGCTAAACAGTGTATCAGTTTAGTGTTGCCTTATAGAAGCTCTCTGGACCAAAAGTAGTGATTCTAATGCATTGTGATGCATTTTAACTAAGGAGCTAAAAAGACCTACTAGTAGCTCTTAAATACTATTTCCAATGCCAATTGTAGCACACAGTTGCAGAATTGTTGATTAAAGGGCAGGCTATTTCAAGTTTCAAGGGTAGCTTTTTATAACAGTATGTACTGTGTAAAACAAACAAAAAAAAATTTTCAGACCTAAGGCTAGTCTCCAAGGTGACATAGAGCTGTAATGCAGAATATTTCAGTGTGATTATCATGTGGATACTTTAATGACTTAATTTCAAAGATGCTTAAAATATTCTTCTTAAAACAACAAGGTGGATATCTTGCCAAATGGATACAGGTCAAACGTGTGTTTGTGCAGATGTGAGGTAAAACTAAATATGTTTATTAAATGAATGTTCGTTTCTGTATTAATATTTGCTATCCAAACAAGCCTTTGCCCATGGAAAATATAAGAGCGAAGTCAGGCCTTGAGGCTTCACTGTATTTAGCCATCACCAAAGAGGGGTGAGTGTCATGGTAGCGTTGCCTGAAGGTCGTCTCGTCCATGTTGTGACAACCTTGAGAGGAACAGCAACACCTGAAGTGAAGCACAGCTCACCAAGGGTGTCTTGAGAACACCGTTGGTTTGAGGTTTTAAGCCAGTTTGGGTCTGAAACTAAATCACTTGGAGAAAATCTCAGAAACCGTTTGTAAAATGCCCGCTGTTGGAGTTTCAGTATCCTTCTCTTTCTTCTGTTTGGGTGCTACAGAATGAGTGTTAGGAAGGAGCTGGTTGGAGAAAGAACTATACTTATCATTGAGACTATCCGTTTCTCCTAGTTACTTGCTTCCTCCCTACAATGAAGTAGTCCAGAGCTGCCTCGGTGCTCAAGGCACTGGGACTGCTGCCGGCTTGTCAAGCCTGATCTGACTCCTCACCTGTTTGCTTAGCTGTAGCTGGGGACTTGCTCTTCTTCCACGGGCCTGGGCTCTTGGGAGGGCTCATGCTTGCTCTCTGGTTACCTGCTTGAACAGTTATGGCAGCACCATCAACATCTGGGTTGCACCTATAGGGATAAAGAAATGTTTTTTTTTTTTTTTTTTTTTTTTTTTTTTTTTATCTTCTGGATAGCACTTTACCTTTCAAAACTGGCTCTTTGCCAGTCTAGCAATGGTGTGTGGTTCCCAGGAACCAGGTGAAAGCAATTGGTTTTGCTCTTGGGTATTTTCAGGAAGATTTTTGTGTTGATTGCCTTATATATATACATACACATATATATGCTTCAACCTTTTTTGCATAGACACACCTACAAAATCCTGAACATATTGTCATTGCTTCAAAAGTGTATCAAGTGTGCCCGAATTGATTACTTGCAGATTTCAGCAAACTTTCAGATTATTTTCAGTAAAGAATATTGTAAAAGATTTGAAACTTAAAGCCTTTACTTCAAATCCTTTTGCGGATGATATTCTACTTAGGTGTGGTTATATTTAGAGGTTCCTCTAGATATAAAACACTAGTTGCAGTGTTTTGTTTGAGTATGAGCTGTGGTAGTCATTGGAGACTTATGTGTACCCATTTACTCTCCCAGGAAATATTATCTTGTCTTATGTAATTGGAAACTAGCAAAGAGATGCTAAAAGTAAATGTAAAAGCCTGTTTATGCAGTTTTGTGCACGCATATATATATATATATAAAAGTGTTTTTATATTCTATATAAAAAGATAAATTTGTCTCTGATAAACTTTACTTCTGAGATGATTATCTTATTGAAAGTGCCATGGTGACATCCTGCTAAATGTCAGAGATGCTTAGAAAATATCCATATGAAAAAAAAATGAGGAGACTTTGGTTTTTAGAAATAGTTAACAGCCTGTGCAGTGTCAAGAGTACGTAATGATTATGAATCAAAGGAGAAGATGAGTCACTTTGACATTATCAGGTTTAGACATCTTGTGGAGAACCTAGTCTGGTGCTTTTTGACCTTTTCAGTTTCATTTAATTGTACTATATATGACATCCGTGGGGTAGAAATAAATACGACTTGCATCAGTGGTTGTTATAGAGACAAGACAGGTAAGATGAAAAAACATATGTTTTCTTCTCGGTGTTGAGACTGCTCTTTTGGAAAAAAAAATAAAAGCAACAGATGGTGCAGCTTCTTTTAAGTTTAATTTACAATGGATTTTTATCTTGAATAATTGCAACTTTTTGTTAATTGCTTTATTTGAAACCTGTGTTTGAAATGTTTGTTTTACAATATTTTACAATATTTTATTTCATACAGTCATTAATAGGCTGCTTTGTATATTAAATTTCTTTGTCCTCGTTTGGTTAGTTATTATGGAAGGGAATGAATAGAAGAATTTCAGATGCTGTTCTTCACTTTGCTGATAGAAGGAGGGAATTTTTCAAAGACATTTAAACAATCTTGTCAAAGCTGGACTTCCCTTAACGTTTTCTGATATGCTGAGCAGAAGGAACTCCAGATGAGCTCCTCCAACAGAACTTTTGTTGCAGAATGGTTTAGTTGTGAAAAGGAATCAGCTAGTTTGTGTAATTGTATCTTATATTTAGTGTCTGTAAATGTATAAAACCACTATATGAAGGTGGTCCGATCACATGAACTTTCTGATTCTTTTCCTGCTAACATCCAGCTGTCACATCCAAATCTTGTTTTATTCTACCTGGGTTTATATTCAAAGAGCCTATGGTATCTTTACAAGGTCCTTGCAGAGCAAGTTTCACGTGGATCCCATGAAAAAGGCAGCTCTACCTTTGGCTTTATCTTTCAACATCTTTCCTGTCCTCTGCCTGAGGAGAGTCGAGACGAGGCTGGTCTGTGTCCCTGCCAGCCAGCAGCACGCAGCGTGCGAAGGCCCGTGTGGAAGGGCTGGGTGTGCCTCGCATCCCTCTTCATTCCCATCTTTTTCTCTAGCCATTTGCCATTCAAATAAATGGTTATGGGAGAGCGCTGAATCCAATACTTAAAATTGACTATTGATATCTGATTTTGTACTGTGTTAGAAATTTACCTTGAGCTGGAGATGGAGGGACCGGGTGGGTGAGTGTTCCTGAATTATGAAATACAGGAAGAAAAGTTCCTATACTCTCTTCTCTGTGTCCCTTTGGGGAAAATAAGATGTCTTTGACATAAACATAAGAAAAAAAAACCTTTACTGTGAGGGTTGCAAAGCACTGAACCAGTCTACTTGAAGCTTGTGAAGTTTCCATCCTTGGTGATATTCAAAACCAGACTGGACAGAGCTGTGGGCAGCCTGCTCTAGGTGACTGCCTTGAGCAGGGGGTTGGCCTAGATAGACTCCCGAGGTCCTTTCCACCCTCAACCTTTTTTTATTTCTGCAAAATGTGCAATATTTGAATATTATGACTGGCAATAAAATTTGTTGTAATTTAGAAAATCATTTACCATATGATTTATTAAAATTATGTTCATATTATATAAGCTAAGAAAAAAAAAACAGGTCTTTCTGCCTATATTGGATCTGTCATTTTAATGAAGATAAAATACTAAAAGCTTGTCTTGTCCCACAGATATTACTCAGTTCTTAATTATTCTTTCAAGAAGCAATTTGGTTCTGTAGGAACCGAATAACTATCTCTGGAACTGTGAAATAGGTTAACAAAAATTAGGGTACCTTCTGTATAAGTAGATATTGTGTATTTAGAAAAATACTAAGGAAGTCTTTTTATTTACTATTGGCTTTTTCTTTGGTAAAAATATGATTTGCTAGCGCGTAGCCCAAGTCCAAATAAGCCCATTTAAGTTGCAATAAAATAATTATTTTAAAATATAGTGTATGGATGTCTTTTGTCATTATAATGGTGAATGTGTAGTGTTTTAAATTTGGAGTATTGGTTCAAAACTCGCCCAAAAGACCTAGGTAATTTCACTATTAAATGGAAATTAAATTGCCTGGAACCACCTTAAACATTTTAGAGAAGACAAAATGCTTAATTTTTGTCTGCTTCTTTCTAATGGTAGCATATTTTTGGTGAATAAAAAGCTTTTTCAAAGCAAAATACTTTGAGTCACTGTTGACTGTAACAAGGTGACTGTAACTTAGCTGTTATTATCAGGGGTTCATGCAGGCAGTTTCTGTGTAGGTTCTGAAAAATTCCTGTAATTTTGAGATATAAATGTAGAACACCATTCTGGGCAGATATCAGGAGAGTGCTGATTATTTTTTTTCCTTTTTCTGTAAGTTACTATCCATACACTCCAGAATTAGAGACAGTATTGATTCATATCAGGTGTAGCGGATCTCATGCTGCTATTTTTGACTTGGGGGAACACTAGTCTTATTACTTTACTAGTTGTACATATCCATTTTTATTAGATGCTCTAAATGCCAGTGAAAGGGATCTTTAGAGTGCGATAAAATACTTCTAATTAGAAATAAATCTTTAGAAATGAAAACATTTGATTTGATTCCAGTCGACTGTTTTAAATGGTATTATTATTATATTTTAGGTATGTATTCTTCTGGGATATTATTGAATATTAATGGCATCTAATGATTATTTTGGTCTTTTTTCTTTGTTTAGTGGAACAAGTTCCTGTGGAGCCCTACTACATTCCACTGTCTCAAGCTGAGGTGCTGCAGGAGGGCAATGATGTGACACTGGTTGCCTGGGGGACTCAGGTCAGGAAGGCTTTTGTAAGCTGTTTGTCCCTGGGTGTGCACTTTAAAGGTGTTTGAGTGGTGTTGCTTTCAGTGTCGAGTTCCCCATGCTGAACCCCGTGCCCCCTTGGTCACTGTACGCTTGAATAAGCCATTGGCTGTGTTATTTATAGGCAGCCTGTTTTTCAGTGTGCCAGGTATTAGCATTTTTGGGTGAAGGTGTGGAAGTGTAAGAGAGTTCCCTCTGCAGGAGGTTAATGATTTATTCATAATTATAAGGCTTACATATTTAAGAATGTAGCGGTGAGATGCAACTGAGGAAGGTGATAGGAAAAGACAGTTCAAAATATTAAACTGTCAGAAACCGCTTTTTCTTTTTCTGAATTATTACCAATTTAGATATAATAGGCCTGGTTCTTCCCTTCCCCCTTATCTCTGCAACCGCCTGCCCACCCTCCAAACATGGAGAGTTAAAATACAGAGGAAAGTTAGACAGTTTCAAAATCTTTATACAAATAGTGATCAATGCAGTTTTCATTCTGATAATTTATAAAACTCTTCCAGAATATGATTGAATGTGCCATACTAAGCTGTGCAAGTATTGAAGAACAGTTGAAAATACGTGTTCATGTTCAAGAGTTACAGAGCACAAGTTTGACTGTTTTGGAATTACTAGAAAAAATTTGTATTGCTGGTAACCTACAATTAGGAAAACTGCTGCTTTCTTGGCGTAATTATAGATGAAAAGCATTCAGAGCAAGAAGTGAGCAGTGTAAATTCCATCAGTGAAGTATTGAATTAGTGGACTCTAAAATTTTAATCTATAATCCTCAATGGCTTTCTGTGACGGTTTTCTTGTCCTCAGATTACTTGATCTTCTTTGTATCTGGTTATTCCTACTTCTTTGGTATTATGCAATAAAATTAAATCATGAGTTCCTTAGCATCTTGTACTCACTTTTCCAGCAGCAAACTATGTTTCTGCATATTCCCTCATGTGAATCAAATGCAGATTTGTCCTGGGTAATTCCTGCTTTGTTTGGATAAAGTCTTAGCGCTTGCGGTATTCCCCAAAACTGAAATGAGAAATAAACCCTAAAGGTGTAATGCTTTCAAGGTATAAAATAGTGGAAAGAGAACTTTGAGTGACATCACTACATTTTGCAAACTGAAAAATGTATTTTTTTCTGAAGGAAGTGTTGAGGTTTTGGGACAAGCAGCTCTTTTTGACGTGAAATTCAGGGAGACAGGTGCAGCCCTCATCTCAATTTGGAGCTACCCAAACGCGTGGTGTGTTTGCGTTGCGCAGCTCAGGGCTCTTCCCTCCGGGAGTCACTGCTCCTTGGAGTGACAAATGAGCGTGTGTGTCGCTTGGCGGACGGGTGCGCCGTGGTTTGCACCAGAACTGTTGAACATCTCAATGCAAATGGTTAAATCCACTGTGTTGTGGATGTTGTCTGACGTGCTTGGCCTTTGCAGATCAGGTATGTTCAGTGACCGAGAATGCCTTGCAACCTCTGTGCGTTTGATACAGGCGTGTGCAGCAGGTCAACAAATTCTGAGTTCTTTTTTGCCAATAGAAAGAGTGATCGCGCATTCTCAGCGGTTACTCTTCATGTGATTCTTCAGTACTGGGTAGTTGCTTGGAAGCTGCTGTTAAGGTTTCCAGAGTACCTGATTTTTGCTTTCCTGAGTGGTACTAGACAAGGGTGGGAAACACTTTTAGCTCCTCTCCAGGAATGCCTTCTTCTTGCACCCACTTTTGCAAACATTAATCCTTATACTCTGGGTACTCCGTAAGCATTTGCACTTACACATCAGAGATGCTGCAAGAACATCTTTCGCATGTGTCTTGCTGAGGACTCCTACCTTTTATTACAGCCACTGGTTTATTAGAAGTTTGAAGAAAAGCTCTATAAGACTTATGTTTTTATTGTTAGAATACTTGTAATGGTTTATCTTTTAAAATGGTGCTTTGCTGTTTAGCTATTTGAGTTACATGACTTTGTGTTTAAATCCTTGCTCATTCTGTTTCAATGTAAATTTGCTCTGTGTGGAACTTAGTATTTTCCTTGCATTTTCTGTAATTTTCTTAAGACTTTCCTTAATACAGAGATCATGTTGGCATTAAAATTTTTAAAAGCGAATTTACTTCTTTAATACACAGGAGGCAGAAGTGTTAATGTATTAAATGTACCACGAAAGAATCCATATAAGCAGTAGATAGAATAAAGGTTTAAGAAGTAAGTAGGATGGACAAAGTGAGGAATAGACTAGGTGAGGCTCATTTCTGGCCAACAGCATACCCTGCTGCTTTGTGGTTTCCCTTCCAAAAAGAGAATACTGATGTGGTGCTGCTCTTGCTGTAGCTGCCTGCTCATATCTGTTGCTGGAGTTGGTCTTCACTGGCTTGAGTGTTTCTTGACACTTAAATACACGGAGAATTTTGTGTGTTTTGTATATGATACGAATTTTTCCACAATCGGACTTAACTCTTCAGTAATTGCTTAGGAAGAAGGGAAGATAGCCCTAAAGATATTAAAAGAGCCCTAAAGATATTAAAAATGGTCTAAAGAAGTATGAGTTGGGTTTCTCTGCTGTTTTTGTCAGATGGCAATGCCCATTATTGAAGACTTTCTGTAACTGAATTTGTAGCAAAGCTGGTAGAAGTCTTTGGACTCAGCAGCTGAGAATAGCCCTGACTTTGCTTGTAACATCCAGCGAAGGTGGCAACTTGCCTTTTGATTTGCGACTGCTGTGTCTACAAGTGTGCTCTGTCCAACACTGTAGTAAGCTAAACAGTGCTGAGGGCTCTTTGACCGTTCTGCAACAGGCAAATGGCAATCTGACCATGACTTTGTTCTGTTCTCAGCTGGCTATTTATAGAGGGTAATCTGAGTTTTTGTGGTTATTTTCAGTATTGGAGCGTGTATGCACTAACACGTATGTATGTATTTTTATTTTGAAAGAGCATACTTACAGAAAACAGTTCTACTTTAAAAAAGCTTGTAACCGAAAGTGAAGGTGTTGTTTTGAGGGGCTATAATGTCGCTTTCTTTTCTGGTCCTACTGAAATGTGCCTGATATTAAGCACTTACATAGACTGCTAAATAGATTACTTGACTGAATAATGAATAATGTGTATTCTAAATCAGTGCAAAACCTTTTGCCAAAGAGGATTTTTTGTTAATTACAGTAACTAGATAGTGTGACACTTGCAGTTTTTGATTTTAACACAATTTAAAATTGTATTGGAAGACCGGCAAATGGTCGTATTGTCATATTAATGTCAATATGGTTGTGAGAGGACACGACTAGAAGCAGTTATTTCTGGTTTTACTAATCTATTAAAAAGATAACACTTCAGAAAGGAAACAATCACATGGCAGTCTATGTCATTTTTTTGCAACTGTAGTTATGCAAGTAATGCAGTTACTTGGACTATTTTTGATTATATCTAACGTTTTTTGTTTGACATCCTATGACTGCTCCATCAAAATACCTTAATCTGATTATTGAGTCTTTGGTTAGTTATAGCCCTGAAAAAGCTCAAATCCCCAAACCCAAACTGGTTACATGTATTAAAATAGCGTGGTCTGATATTATTTGCTTTTCTGGAAAGTAACAATTTTGTTTTCACTTAATCCTTAATTGCAACTTTCTGGTTTTGAACACTGTGCTAAACTACAAAAAAAAAAAGTAAACACGATGAATGAACTGAAAAAATACTACTAGATAAATGAATAGCAAGCTTTCTGCAAATGATTCAGATATACATTGTCAAGACAAGCAGTGATTTAACATAATTTAGAACATCTTAAACTGAAATCAAGTGTTTAACTTGGTGGTAATACATTGTCTTTTCAGGTGCATGTGATCAAAGAGGTTGCAGCAATGGCTCAAGAAAAACTTGGTGTGTCCTGTGAAGTTATTGATCTGAGGACTATCTTACCCTGGGATACAGAGACTGTTTGCAAGGTAGGAAAATGATGCTTGTTTAAATAAATAAATAAATAAACAAATGAATATCAATAATTTAAATACAAAAAATGAGATTTTTTTTTGCAAGTATTTGAGGGGTTAATTTTTTATTTTTTATTGCATAAGAGAAATGGATAGGACCTTGTCTTTAACATTAAGACAGAATTATATTTCAGAGTTTTTATATATATATATATTTTTTTTTTGCATTGAATCAGACAGCAGGATTTAATCTTTGTGCTTCAACTGCTTTTGTGATTTCTGGTTCTTTCTATCGTCTCTGTCATCCTTGGGTCTGAAATGATGAGAATTTTTTTTCTTCTTGCTCTTTTAAACCAGAAGTCTATCTGGTTTTAGATATGTGATTATGTATCTTGGTTTTGTTTATTCATATTTCTTTAATTAGGTGTTTTGATTTTAAAAATGTATAAATTTGGGGTCTGGAGATCATCATATACTGTTGTGAAACTATCTATCTGGGCTGAAATCCATGGCTATTGTGAACTACCTGCTGCAGGGGAGTCTGAGCAAAATTCCTTGCAAAGTCAAAGCACTGTGAAGTGAACTTGAAGTAGAATAACCACATATCTTACTAGCTTAGCAAAAGTCTTTAGCCTGCTTTAAAGCCTATCATTTTAAGTGATGTTCAGTCTTGGCTTTAGTCTGCGTATGTAGATGTATATACCTGCACACATATGCATGTATATATTTCATGTAAAGATATAAAAAGAACTAGCTAATCCAGGGTTCCAGATGAGGGACCATCAGCATGCATGATTTGAAAATACTACGATTGAGTGAGAAATTAATAACTGTTCAAAAATCAGCTACTAAAATCAAAATCAGTCTATTCTAAACACTTGTTTTCCCATTCACGGCCTTCTTCAGATCTGAAGCATTGGATGTCAGCTCAAAAGTGAAATTGCCTAGTTACTGAATGCACTTGGTTATTTTTTATTTTATTTTCTTTGGTTTTGGCTAAGAAAGAACAATATTACGTTGTAAAATATAATAGTACTCGTGTATTAAAGGGGAATCCCAAAAGAGTGGTTTTCCACTGTAGTTGGATCCCTTTGAGCAGCTGGAAGGGCGCTTCCAGAGCGGGTGCCGAATGCCTCGGGCGCCGCTGCACCGCGCGGGACAGTAACACGGCTGCGTGTTCGCGCACACTGTGTCATCAGGTGCAGAACTCGTGAGAAATGAGCGATGAATGTTAAGTTTGTCTTACTATTCTGCTAACAAGCATGTACTGAAACTGAAAAAAAAGAATCCCAAGGTACTATTTGTGCCAATTTGGAAATTAAAAAAAAAATGATAGCTTCTGAAAAGAAAAATTGTATTTGGAAATATTTAATCATTTGACTTTTTTTTTATCATTTCTGAATTAGAGATTTATTTATTTGTGCATTTATAGCATTTGCATTTTTTTATTTTCACGGGGTACCTTGCACGATAAAAGCATGAATAAGTGTAGATTCCACAAAACAAGTGTGAGTGTTGCTATTTGGGCAGATTTTTATAAATGGACCTTTGTTATAGCTACCTCATGGCAATAACTCTGAAGTCTTTTACATGAAAACCTTTTGCTGCAGCACTGGGAATCTCTGCTAAGCAGTGTGTCCCAGTATAAAAGCTGCTGGATGTGCTCTGGTGTGGCCAGCGTGGTCAGCACGCTCTGGACTGGGAGACCCTTTCTGACTGCGCTGGTGCTTCTCTTCTCCTTTCCTGTAGGATTAACTCTTAGAGCCAAGGCAAAGCTTTGGCCCTCATGCTGCACTAAGAGCTCCCTTGTTTTAAGCTATCTCTGGTTGTGTTCAAGAGCAGGATGGACTGTTGGGCAGCTCCTTTATGGTCAAGTCTATGTTTCTCAGCACTATGAATTTTGCAATTTTGATTTTTGAGAGTTTGTACGTGGGACTGGATGGAGAAGATTATGGAAGGAAACAGCCGTGCTGCAAGTCCACTACTGGCAATGCTTTGTCCAGTTGTGCATGTGTTACTAGTTGTGTATTTATGTGCATAGCTATGTGCTGCTTCATATAAATTCGATTTCCTCGGTTGAAGTGGTTTCAGTGTTTGGTTTCAGTGTATTTCACATTACTTGGATGTACTTTCTAAAAAATGAAACGTGTTAAATTGTAGCCATCAATATGGAGAAACTTTGGCAGTAGTTTGTTCTCTTGTGCACTATTTTAATTTATTTCTAACAGATCCCTTATAATCCCTCTTAGACATTTTTTTTTTATATATATATATATATATAAAAGCTAAAATATATATATATTAGCTTTTTTCCCAAAACATCTCGCCAAAAGAGGAGTCAAGACTGACTCATTGAATGTCCCTGCATCGAAACATGACTGGGATAAAAACGTAACTATACATATTAGATGTGTCTGCATGTTAGATGTGTCTACATTCTGCAAACCTTTCTACGATCTTTCAAATCTGCTTTAAAAATAAATATTTTTGTGAAGATTTTGATCTTATCTTCCATCCTAAAAAGCCTTTCAGGTAACTCTGACTTAAATAAAAGAAATGGAAAATGTAATTTGGTTCCTGATAAATCTGTTAATGGGCTTACTATTAAGAGTTAAGAAGTCAGCTATTTCAAGAGAAATACAGCACATGTTGGCTAGGCAATGCACCTAATTATTATAATAAATTGCAACTTGTAAATGTTTGGCATTGGTGCTATACTGGTGTGGATAAAGACTGGCCAGTCATATGGGAGAAACGTTAAACTATTTTCCTATAAAAACCCTATATGTTTTGTTCAACTGAAAATAATCAGTAGTTTGCATTTGGTACTTTTAACGCTGAAACTTTCTACGTTAATATATGTCCCAAATGGTTTTTACAGTAACTGCCAACGTGAATAAATGGAAGGATGGAGCTACTTCCAGCTGCTTCCTAGAGCTGGTTCCCAGAGGGGCCATTGGGTGACATTGCTGCAAATGGCCTTTCAGAATCAGTCCCAGACTTGCTGAACTTTATTCCTTCCCTGTGATGCTGGTGTCAAGAACCAAAAGAAAAGTTGGTGCCAGAGGAAGTTATCAGCTGCTCGTGGAGCTGCTGAAGCCCCTTCTGTGGGGAGGCCCATGGGCAATGGGACTGGTCCTAGCCCTCTTGCTTATGGCAGCCCCCATAAATCTTAGGCCAGATTGACCCCTTTTTTCCTGAGGGAAATGGTGTGACTTGATGCAACCTTCTACTCGAGTTTAATTCATACCAACCTTAACATTTCGGTTGCAGTTCTCTGTTATTACGTATCTTCCATCTGCCCCTTTCCGGAAGGCGGGGCTGTCTTGTAAGCCGCGTTGTTGTTCCTAAACAAGTGCCACAGACTCGGTCCAGCCTTGTGAAAGACCTGTGTTCTTTGAGGTCCATGTCATTCAGGCTCTCTAAAGGAGCTCTCATTTTACAGAAGCTGTACGCATTTGCCAGTCTCCTCTATTTTATTGTGCAACAGTGGAAAATCATAAGCTTATCCTAGGAACACATATGCATATAAAAATATAATGGTAAGTTTTAGTTGCCAGTCTACGTATTTTTTAAACAAAATGAAGCAGTCTTCAAGTCTCAGGGAGTAAGCAGGCCTCTAACCTTAACTGTTGCTGTCTTTAATGGTGAAATCACTTTAAGCTCTCAGTGTACCTATTTTAAAACATACTTATAAATAGTTTTGCTTAATTGGCAGTGTATACAGCTTTAAGATTTATTTGATAAACTGTGATGTAGGAATGAAGGGGGATGGTATGAAGCTTTGAGCAAAAACAGTAATATATAAAGATTTTTCTTGAAAATATCTGGCGTAGTCTACTTCTGTGGATATGTTTCTAGGTAGAAAATTGTCATCAAAATACACATTTCATAAAACTTTGAGAAGCTGTATTTCACATCCACCACCAGAGGCCTCTTTTTAGCCAAGTTAAGCGGCTGCTTTGACTTTGTGTTGCTCTTATGGTTACTTGGCCTAGATTGAAAAAAGGAATTCAATATCTACCAATATTTTCTTCTTGTTTAAGACTTTGAGCTCAGTTTTGAGATAAGCTAGCACTTGTTATCTGCATGCAAAGGAGACAAGGGGGTACCTACATGGAATATATGACCTGGACTTTTGGTGCACCTAGCTTCTCTTGGCTGCAATTTCTGGGGGTGGTGGAAGCGCAAAATGGGGTTAGACTTCTCTTTTTGTCAAACTTCAGTTGTCTAAAAAGGGGTATTCAAGTCTGAACTAGTTACAGTAGGTCATAGCGTTACTCTAGAGAACAGGAAATCTCTTGAGGGCGATTCATCCCAGCTGTTTTGGCAGCAGACTTTGTGCCTTTGGACACATTTGATTAATAAAGTGAACCCTGATTGACAAGCTTAGTGCAATATTGGGTGAGATTATTCCCACCCTCATTCTTTAGTTGGGAGGTGAAACGTCCTGTTGACAGATCAGAATCACCTAGTTGGCCTGTTTGAAAACTATCAGATGTTTCTTTGCTAGAATAAAAGTGAAGAATCTGATATACATAAGCTTCACTAATATTGAGGAGCTTTTCATGAAACAAAGAGGTTCTCCTTTCCTTAAACACTGTATGTACAACAGTCTCTTGCTCCAGAAGAAATGATATAGCCTGTTCCAAGCTGCTTAGTAATACAAAAGTTAGCATTCTAATTCTGCATCAAGACACATAATTAGTATTACAGGCTGACAACTTACAAAAATCTTGCAGGAAATATTTTAAAACACCTTAATTTAGCCCTGTATTTTATCATCTGTGTTGTTTTTCTTAGAACTGCTGACAAGTTTGGAGAAAAAAAAAAACTTGTATAAAATATGATACTTTCCATAGTTCTCTACGTATTTAAGGTAAAATTGTCATTTGGAGCAAAATTCAAGTAGCTAAATTACAACTTCGTGCCTGTGTCTGATATGCTCAATCCAATGAAAGATTGTTATGTCCCTTCTAAGGCTTCTAAGTTTTTATATGCTTAGAAAACTAGCTTCAGAAATATTCTGAAGTTTAATGAAGTAGTTGTAGTGGGGAAACTTTATTCAAAAACTTCCCTTT
>JAWLRI010000700.1:2159367-2164367 GCA_034781795.1 Crypturellus tataupa | reverse complement strand
GAATAGAATCTTAACTTGGATCTTCGTGTTGCAGATGAATGCTAGAGCTAGGGTTTTAACTTGTTGTGTATAAGGATGTATTTATCTGGGGAAAGCCTGACCAGAATCTGCGACTCCCATGCCGCAGAAATGCAATCATTTTGATCTTAACCCGAAATTGTAAAAGATTTGATAATATTTCTGCCTGTGAAAAAAAAGTGCAAATTTCTGTTTTAAATTCAAAGAAAAGTTAACACATCAATGAATATATACGACAAAATAAAAAGAAGACCCTCTCCATAAACACTTAGCTGTAGTGTAAGAAAATGTAAAGAGTTTTCCCCCTTCAAATCACAGCAAAACAGTGAAATAAATCACTGATAGGCTTTGTTTTTATCTGGCATGTGTATTAATACAGTATATAATTTATTTTTTTTGTCCTTGAAACATATCAGGGTATTTTTTTTGGCTCTTCATGCTTGAAAAAGCATTTTTTTCATTTTTATAATTTTTCTGCACTTGTTCTGATTTTTTTTTTCCATTTGAAATGTATTTGTGAGATTTTAAATTTGGCATACCTATAATTCAGAACTTAAATACTTCATTTTTAATGTATGAGTATATAATAGAAATCAGACAAGTGAATTAGACTATTATGTTTGTAGTGCTACATCTTATAAGAGTGTTTTTAATAATGTGTTTTTACATCGTAGCTGTTGTGCTAACTCACAGAGCCAAGCAGCTTCTTATTGTGCAGTTTCATATCGAGGATCCTATAGGAGCACATTTTACCCTATGGTCTTAATCTGTTCTACCTGAAATTTTGTTCCAGCTCAATTGCTGGAACAATAATAATGTACTCAGTTGCACATTGTTAAAGATGTCTGTCTCTACTTGAGGCTGTCTAGTAGTCTATTAAAACTTAGTTTCATAAAAGTTTGCCAAACCTTAATTATTCATGGTAATGTTTTCTCCATTGCTGGGTGTCAATGAGGCAATAATGAGTCTTGCAATGCATTTCAAATAGTGTAGGAAAAGTAGATGCTCTTTTATTTTGGTAAAGGTTAATACAGAAATTGTATTTGCTGTATTGTCTCCTTGAGACCATTCTTCCTCCCCCAGCTCTTTGCCAATGAGTTTACCCTGCAAGTCTTAAAAACACATTTGCCATCTATCAGGACTGTAGCTTGTGAACTGAATGAGCACATTTATAGTATGTGATTTTTTTCTGCAAGTTTATTTTTAAAAAGTTAGTATGAGTGGTATTTATAAAATTACAATCAAAATGTGCTTAAAAGAAAATAACTTTGACCACTTTTGATTTGAAGATGACAGAATATGGCTAGATCTCTAAAGGTCCCTTTCAACCTTAAACATTCTGTGATAACTTATAAGAAAAGGAAAATCAGAGGTTGAATCAGTAAAGTACTGGAATGGCTTAATCACTGAAGCAAACTAAAATGCCCAATTTAAGTGTTAAGTGTCAGTGTCTTGTAGCTTAAGAGTTGTTGTGTAGGGAACGCTCTCCTGGCGTTCCAGATGAGCAAAACAGTAAGTGGCTCTTCATAACTACCACTGGGATTTCTCACCATTTGGTTTCCTGCCAGTTTTAAGTTACTTGGTTTGTAAATGACAAAACTCTAAAACTCTTCTTCTGTTATATGTCCAATGTTACCACCAATCTATACTATATTATCATTTCTGGCATTTGTGGTGCACTTAGCGACATGCAATCTCCTCACTGAAATTCGCAATAGCACCAAGCTTGCAAATTTTCAACTTAAGGAAAAAGGATTTAAATGGTCATATCAAAACTGTGAATCTATTTTGAAAAAGAGAAAGTGGCTTCCACTTAATACTAAAAGCAGAAGTTGAGGTATTTCAACATCTTTCAACCTCTTAGAAGATGCAGTCTCTTCAAGTTCAGAAGGTTTGGCTCTTTCCTATCTGTTTCTCCCTACTAGGAAAATAGAGTTAAATACAGGAGAAAAATAATCCCCCAAAGCTCAGATAATTAAACACAGCAATGTTGATTTTTAGTTTTCTATTTGTTATCATGAAAATATTCATAATATGATGGCAACAAATGCTGCTCTTTAAAAAGCCTTTGGAAACAATTAATTTCTAATTATCCAGATAGAGTGTTCTGTTGACATTAGAAAAAATCTCCTTATGCTATCATTTTTTTTGGTTTAGAGCTTAATGATGTTTTAAATAATGGATTAACTAGAGGAAAATGTGATTTTAAATCTTAACATAAACTTCCCAAAGTATTTTTTAATGTAGTCTCATAATTTTATTTTCCTCTAAAGGAAAATATATAAGAAAAATCTCTTTAGTCATGTGTAAATTGACCTTTCTACTGGAAAATCAGAATGCATGTGGAGTAGTTAATGTATATGTTAAAGAGTGTGCATCAGTGTGGTTTTAAAAATATTATTATTTAAAATTTATCATTTTTTGAAGTTAAATATTTTAACTATTATCTATTTACAGTTGCTCGTACTAGTGAAATGTTGCCAAATGTAAATATTTGGGAGGGGGCAATGACTTGAAATAATGGGAAAACTAATACTGAAACCTGTTTATTTTTAGACATTGACTTTGTAGTATGATGGAATTTGCATATTACCAAGTATGAATTTTGCTAAATATTTTTATGGTTTCCATCATTGTCAATTTTTAATAACTTGCTTTTCTTAAATGCTGTTAATTTTGACCTATATTTGTTGTAAGTTGTAATAAAATGTCAACTTTTTTAAGTATTGGACAAAGATCAAAATAAAGGTCACTGGAGAAGGAAAAGAAAAAAAAAGACAAGATCCTTTAATGCTTTCTTCCTCCTGTATTCCTTATTATTTTCATCTTTATTTCATTATCACCTAATGTCAGAATTAACCATTGAGCAAGCTGATGATTCAACCAAGTACTGACTGTGGAAACAGTTGTGATGAAGTGTTTAAGCTTTCACCATATGTTTTCTTTAAAGTACTGTGGATTTTGTGTGTATCTGCAAACTTTTGAAGAAATAAGAGATTTTGTAACAATACAGGAGTGCTGTTTTTAAATAAAGGAAACAGAACAGTCTAAAATTAGAGTACTGAAAGGCTTAGCATTTGTGAAAAAAGCACTATTTTGAAAATGCAGGATTATAGAGGGAGGGTTTGTGATTTGCTGTCATCAAATCCTGTAATCACAAGTCCTGAGAAATTTCAGCAGCAGGCATTTTTAGGGTATATTGGAAGTTGATTTCTTTGTGCATTGCCCGTACCATTTGTAACGTGTATAGGCCTGTTTTTCCTTTTTTTTTTTTCCCTTTTTTTTTCTGCCTTGTCTAAATGCAAGTTCTTGAGCATTGATCATAACTGTTGGATTCTAGTAGCTAATGCCAAGCTGGTGTTAGTTTTCTGAGTTTTGCGTGCTGACTGCTTAATGTCTGCTTTACCAATTTGCTTTTGAGGAAAACAGGTGAAAATAAAGATTTGAGGAAGATGATTTTGCAACAGTGTCTCTCTAAATGGGTTATACTTTGCTTATAGGTCATAGCTGAGAGAGCTAGAAACACTGATCAGTTTGCATGTGAAAACCTTTCTACCAAAAGAGAGCTCCAGAGAATATCAGATTCCTGTTGTTGAGCAGTGATCTGATAGGCTTCCATGAAAGGGGGTTTTAAAGGCTCTTTTTAATGAGAGTTTTTGCTATAGTGTTTTCATTATTACTTTTGTGAGAGAATGCAGAGACTGCTAGGAGTAGGAAGAAGCAGAGAGCATCTAGAGCTCTGTTAATTACTGGTTTCAGTGAATGAATTCTGTTTCCCTGGTGCCATTTTGCTAAAAAAGTCTCCATGGAATTGAGAGAGTGACGACTCTCCACCAGTCACAGAAAAGACACAGGACGTGCATGTCAGTGTAGTTTGCAGCTGTATTGATAGGTTTGGCAGGTATGCTTCTTTCAAGGACAGACTCCAAGATCTACAAACTTCTCTGTTTGTAGGTTTTGTATGGAGAGATCCCATATTTAGTCTTTTCTCGCTTTATGCATTTCAAGGAAGAACATCAATTCTTCTCCCCAGGCATCCCAGTGTGAGAGCAGGATTAATTTCTGACTTGAAATGAATGTTATTCAATATCATTTTGCTACAAAATAAAAGCTGCAGACAGGAAGGGCTCATCTGCAACTTGTATGATTTTTAAACCAGCTTCCTCTTTTCCTGTCGACCTCGTTTATCAAGGAACAGTCTTAGCAATCAGGAAGCAAAAACTTGGTGTGACGGTTGCTTTGAGAGCATCACACTTCCAAGTGTTTGCAGTAAAAACTGTCTCAAATATGTTACTAATAAATAATACGGAGAAAGGGAGAGAAGACATTATCCTTATTCAGCAATATTTAGAGCTCTGAAGTTAATGACTTACAGGCTTTGATTATTTTGTCATTTACAAAGATGACTGCTGTCTTCTAGTTGATAAGCACATAAAGGGTTCAACAAGTCTTTTAAGCTGTTCATCTAAGTGAAAAATGCTGTTTGTGTATCATGTTGAGTTTAGATATGAGAAGCCAAAGAGTGAATCCTTTGAGGAGTATGCTCTCAATAGATTATCAAGTCCTAACGCTCCTCGTGTGCAGTGACCCTGGTAAATAGCTGACTATAATCAGGCGTAGAAAACGTGGAAAGACTGATAATTTTATACTTGAACTCTGAGTTGCGTTTTCAGAAGATGTGAAACTGCTGAAAGAGCAGTTAATATTAGTTTCTTCCACAGGATGACAATATGGAGTATGAAGCAGACAACATGAAGTTAGGAACTAGTTTGTCTTAACTCTTGTCTGCAATTCTAATTGGAACTTAATGTGTAACCCCAGGAATTACCTTGTATTAGTCCAGACTAAGACTGAGTCAATGGCAAAGCTGAATTCAACTCATTGTTTGATCTAAACTCTCTTTACCTGCAACCTCTTTATTAAAATAAGGATTTGATGCCTGTCAATTAAACACACAGCGTATTCGTTCACGCTCCTGGCTC